>JAJMHP010000079.1:0-66650 GCA_030583235.1 Metschnikowia lunata
GTGGTCGGCAGTATATATGCGCACGTCCTCCCGGACGTGAGCATGGAAGGCTAAGCATGACGATGAAGACACAAGGATTAGTCAGGATACAACAATACACACTATAGGTGGATGTAGGGAGCGCCTAAGCGTGACCGAACCACCTCTAAAATACCGTCAATGTAGCAAAGTCCCTTAAGCCAGGTACGTTTCCTAACACTTTCAATAACAAAATTCAACAGACATGTCAATCACCAGAAACTCAACAAATCTCAGGAAAACTTTCCCTCAAATTTTTTTTTTGACAGCTACAAATCCGTATTCTATCCAGTAACAATTAGATATAAACCAAAAGCCTTCCAAAAATATGTTCTGATTTATAAAAAAAAAAAAAATCTTTTTATCCAACGAACGCCTCCTCTCTAATCAGATGTATCAGTGGAAAAAAAAAAAAAAAAAAACTCAAATACATTGAAGCCTTTTAGAATTTGCGCCCCATAGCTTGCAATACACGTGCGGGTGTCGCCAGGGGCCGAGAGTTTGCGAAAGATCTGGTGTACCGGTGCCTCTCTACAACGCACCTTGTTCAGACCTGTATTAGACGCGGTCGTTTTCAGCAAGAGACACGATAAGACAAGCACGTTGCAGGATCTTTGATAGAGGGAGAGTTAGTTGGGTCTCGAAATACGGTGGGAAAGCGCTCAAGCTATAAATTCTTTTTCATGGCAGGCCCTTGTCTCCTGGCCCTAAGCCTGCTAAGGCTAGTGAACGTTTTTATCGGGACTCATGGGATTCCCGCGTCCGCACTGGCCTTTTTTAGTCTTCATCATGTGAATGAATATGAGAATACTGTTCAGCACCATAGCACACAAAAGAAGCAAGTTTCCCCGGATTCCCAGAATTTCCCGGATTCCCAGGATCTGGCTCTCACTGACTTACTATACGTAAGCGAAACCATTCTGCTTTGCGGAAAATCTAACTTTGGCCTGATATCGCTACCTTCTCTCCCAAGGCAAACCTTCCGGGTGCAGATACGCTTATGGGTATCGTCAGCTGAGGACATTCCTTCCTGTAGGTACAAACTACAGTATCAGCTCTCTTTAGATATCCGAAACCTTATACTTATAGATCGGAAGGTGTATGAAAAGGAGGGAGATGAGATTTTCACCGAAAATGCCGTCATTTGGCATTTTGATGCCACAGATTACTGTCTTCCTTCACATATACACCATCAATTTCTTCAACTGATAAGAAACGCCTCTAAAGGAGAAAGGCGACGACTCAAACCGCCAAAACCATCTTACACTGTCGATGACATTAGACACATGAGTAATCTCATCATAGGCGTTCGAGACTTCCAGGAGATCAAGGCAAAGGTAAGTGCTGAAATCGATCATCTACAGGCAAAGTACCCCCTGAACCTTATGGTTCTGGAGTTTGCCGATCTAGACAGGCTTAAGATGTCAATGCAAAAGCTAGAAAAGATGATCTCAAGACAATTATCTATGAACGAGACACTAGAGTCGGAAATCCTACAGCGACGCAACTGTGCCAAAAATGTTTCTCGTGTTGTAAACGAACTTTTTCCTTCATATGGGAAGCTTGTGAAAGAGAAGGAAGAGATCGTGGTGTCGCAGATTGCTCCTCTCTGGGAAGCCTTGTCTTTGTCAGTGCACCCTGACATCCGAACTTTGACACGTGCGGCCGTTTCGGTTTTGTTTGACGCAGTTCCGATAGTGTTGGAAGAGTCCACGGGGCGGCTTACGATCTCGGGCATTGAATTTCCCTCGTCAATCAATGAAGTACTTAGCGTATGCTACAACGAGACGCCGAAACTTCAAAACGCTGGGCTGCAGAACTTACCCGAGGGAAAAACCTTAAACATTCCGTCGCTGGTCGACTGTGTGAATGCTGGGCTTGCCGAAATAGTGCTGGCTTTAAAATTCTTATCGTCTGTTCTTGGTATCCCTTTGAAATACGAGATGAAGGTCCAGGGGTCTCGAAGCCTTTTGGTGGAACACCTCTCTCCACAGCAAGTGATATCCAACAACAAGAACACACCAGTTGCGATGCATGTATCAACAACCGTTGCATATCCACTCTTTTATGATATCGACCAAGCAAATAGACTTGTGGAAGGGTTTGCGGTTGTGCACGACCAGAAAAACCCTAGAAACGTACGTTTTGAACGCGGCTTGGCGCTTCTTAACCGTAACTTGACTTTTTTCATATCAAGCATCGCCGAGGCCTACGAGCAGTACACTAACGGAGACATACAACGTGGTTCTCTTGTAACTACTATTCCCATGGACTGCATTGATAACTTTTTGTGGAACTTACATTACATCATGCTCTTCTTAACAGCACCGGGAGACGCATTATAAAACACATGGCGAAATCATCTGATGATATTACTTGCATCTATGGGGTAAACCATCTATATGTACACATTCTCTGACATTATTTTTCCCCTTTCCATCTATAGAACCATGGCAGCACACTGGTCACGAGCTCACAAGAGAAGAAGAGCCACACCACCAATCAAAGCAGCTCCAGGCGCAAGCAAAGTTGCCCGACTACCACCCGAACTTGACGAGGTATGAGGGCTGCTCAGACCCGAAGCTCCGCTGAGGCCAGAAATACTAAGTCCGTTGGCTTCAAGTCTAGTGTACCACGGCAATCCTGTTGCAAAAACCATCAAAGAAGTGATTTCAAGATTTGGATCTTCGATCATAGTTGTGTACGAGTCATCGGTATAAGTGATCACCTGTACGGCCAATTTTGTGAGCGCCGCGGGAACGTTTCTGGCGGTTCTAAAATAGTCAACATATTGCTTTCTGTTGCTAGAATAGTCTGATACAAATGCCGTCAAGAACTCAACATCCTGGGAAGTATTTGCTGCACCGAAACCAGCAAGAGCTCCAAAGGTAAGAATCGCAGAAAGCTTCATGATGTGGAAGTGATTTGAATGTTTTTTTTCTTTTTTTTTTTTTTTTTTTGGTTGTATCAAAACTGATGTGATAGCAAAGATGCTTGGAAAAGAAGGCTAATTGGATATAGTCTCAGGTGGAATTAGGCGGTGCTTTATAGATCTCCCATTTTCACCATGCACTGTGAGGCAACTACGCCCGATTAAGCTTTCAAAGGTACACTTTGATGCAGGTGGCTGCGCGGCATGTTACCCTAAAGAGTAAGAAATCAGTTGGGACCCCGGATTTTCATCCTTTCGCGCAACTCCGCTCCTGTAGCTATCTTCAATCTCCACAGCTAAGGGATCTTAATTGGATTAACAATGCACCAACAACGCGCCCAAGAAAAGAGCAAGGGCTCAGGGTGGGGCAAAATTCAAGAAAATGTTTTTGCTTTTCTTGTTTTTTTTTTTTTCTCTATAATTGGTAGGTTTGGCATTCCGGAGTTTTGTTTGGGCTCAGCCCACGAATGAGCAACCAGCCGAGACCGCATTTAAATTGATGGTCGTAGTTATAGCTTGCATGAATGCGCCTTTTCCTGATTCCATCCGATAACTCTCAGCCGATAAGAGATGAGATTGTTCCACTCAGGGCAACAATGCTCCGCCTGCTAGACACAAGTTTCGTCTTGAGAAATGCACCTTGTAAACTGGTGTCTTCTTAGTGAAGTAAGCTGTCAAATGATCGGCAGTCGCAACAATTTCCTTTCTGCTTGTTTTCTCTGCTTGCTTTTTTGGGCCTTCACTTCCGTTGGAGATACTACTCTGGCTGCCAAGAACATCTTCTGATAAAGCTTCTGGAAGCGGGCCCGAATCAGGCGTGTTGCGCTTCACATCCCAAACTCGTACTGTGTTATCAGCTCCACCACTAACAAGAACACTGCCATCACGAGAGAAGGTCAAAGAGTAGATTGAGCTTCTGCCATGTCCACGCATTGTTTTGATCCGTCTTCCGGAGCCGATATCCCATAAGTTGATCACACTATCTTCACCAGCGCTCGCAAGCCACCTGCCATCTGGAGATACGGCAACACAATTGACAGCGGCAGTATGTCCCATGAATATTCTCACTGCGTTTCCTGTTTGGACATCCCACATACGGCATGTCTTGTCCGACAGACCTGTGAAAACGTAGTTTGAGTTGGGGTGGAATTCGACGCAATCCACATCATTTATATGCCCGGCGAAGATACGCAAGGGGTAGATGTGATCGGTGGCCCACAATCTTGCAGTTTGATCGTGCGAGGCGGTTGCGAAATAATGCCCTAGCGGAGAAAACTTCACATCCCACACGGGCAGGTTGTGTCCCTTGTAAGATACAAGGGCGGTGTAGGTGTCTAACGACCACAATCTAGCTGTCTTGTCTTCCGAAGCAGAGATCAAGTATTTGTTGTCAGGTGAGAAGGACATTCCGTAAACAGGCCCACTGTGGCCCACTAATTTACGGGTATTGTCATTGTTGTGCTGGTCACGTTTTAGTAAGGATTTTAAGGGACGTCCATCAAGACTCCAAAGCTTGATGTAGCTATCTTGGAATCCACCAGCAACCAAGTTGGAGTCCTGATTGAATTCAAGGCACGTGAGATCGTTGTTGGTGTTGTGGAATGTGTACATGCACACAGAAGGGGCGCTGGCTTGAATGGCACCCAATTTGATTTTGGAGCGAGAGTCTTCGACGGCTAGTATCATTCTTTTGATGTCGCTGGCGTCTTTCATGGGTAAAGGAAGAGAGTCAACTGCAGGCGAGTCCTTCTCGGGGGCATTCATCTCCTCGAATTCTTGCACGAGCGTCTTGCCATTTACAGGTGCAGAGCTTTCATCCTTGACCTTAAGCTCGGCCTCCATTTCCTTTTCCACCTCTGGATCCAAAGGCATTTTGCCCAAGGAGACGCTTTGTTCGTTAAACTTTTCAACTTCGTTTGTGTTTGCGAGATGGCCTGGAATTCCTTCGGTTGGGTCCGCTTCGCCTTCCTGTGCAACTCGGTCGGGTTTCGTTGTTGATATTATCGGATTGAGGTACTGGTTTATTATTCGGATCAACACCGCACCGCCAACAGCCTCATTCTCATGCAAAAAGTAGAGCAATAAGTTCATCGTTGTCTTGGACACGAGAATCCTGTACTTATTGCTCCTATAAGCTTGCGCCAATGGGTTTTCCTTAAGATGTTCCGGTAAGGAAATGCCGCCGAGTTGCTGGATCTCTAAGCCATGGAGTATCTTGTGGTCACCACAAAAGCTGTCATAGAAGATCTTCGCCTCTCTCACAAAGCCCTTTGATACCAACTCTAGGTAACAATGCACGAATAATGGGTACATCAAGCGGGACAACTCTGGCTTGTACAAGTCCAACGACGACTCGACCCAGCTTCGCAAGATTCGGTAAGCCCGGTAGTAGTTGTCGGGGTCATATTCGCGGCGGTACTTCTCCTCTTCGGCTCTCAATATCCTGAGCTCTCTTTCCTTGGCTAGGTACAGATCCCGGTCTTTGGCGTCCCGAAGCTCACGTTCTGTATTGAGAACACGCTCGCGCAAGTCCTTCATTTCGCTTTCGGATCGCGGGTACCGCCCGGGCCAACTTGTGCCTGGGCGCAGAATCTCCCCAGGCCCTGCCATAGGGGTTATTGCAGCTGACGGATTAGGCACCGCAGGCGTGGCCACATTAGCGCTCTCCATGCGAAACATGGCCTCGGTTTTGTGGAACCCCTTTTTGTTGAGGTACTCCATAACAATCCGGTTAAGATCCGCTTGTGTGTACTGCTGTTGGCCACTTCTTGGCGGTTGTTTTGACCCTTGGCTTTGTGCATTTGCTGGCGTCCCTTGAGCGTTTCCTGGGGCCCCTGAGGCGCCGCTTGGTGTTGGTGCAGATGGGCCCAGAGCCGCCAGGGCCGTGGCATGTGTCTGGGATGCAGAAGCGACTCCAGAAGTCTGGGCGGGAGTTGTTTTCGGACCAGCACCGGCTGGGGTCTGGCTTTGCAGCGCGGGCGTGGATTTCTGAGCCATATCCTTTGCAGTTCAACAGGAAAAGATGGAAAAGTGATCCGATTCAGGTTTTCCCCTCAAAAAATTGAGATGGTGCGCTGATGTTGCAACGATGGACTTGGTTTTAAGTTGTTGATCATGTTTAGTTTTGCATTGGTTTGTTTCGCGGTGCGCGCACGACCACGACCCGGCCGCGGTGTTCGAAGAAGTGGGAAAGAAAAAAGTGACTACGAATAACGTCTGTGCTGACTGATTGATTATTTAAAAAAAATCAAACAGTTAAAGTGAAAGTAGGTGGGACAATTTGTGTCTTAAACGTAATTATCACAGTACTGTTTTGGCATTTTTGCTTTTGTTGTGAGTTGAGCTCCACCTAGGAAGAGGTCAGTGTTGGTTTAAGGGTGCGCGAGCTAGGCTGCGAAAGAGTATAAGGAGGAAACGAAGGAATGATGAAACTAAAGCAATGATAAATAGGTTAATGCAGACATATAAATTCGATGAGTTGGGAGATCGGCTTCGTCTGGTGAATAAAATGGTTTCATCAAAACGTCTCTATCTAAATCTACTTCCTTTGCCTCGGTAGTCAATTACACCGTGGTCAAAAATACCCTTCGGAGCCTTCGCTTGGGCCCGAGCTGTATCTGTTACAAAGAGTGAGATCAGATGACGATAATGTGAAGCGAACCTTTTGATCATGAATTTCTTTCGTTCAAGGAAATTTTACACCGTTATAAGCGGTTTGAGGTGGTCAAATTACTGATGGATACCACCTGTTAAGGCTTGCTTAGCCTATGCCTCTTGAATTTAATATGCGACCGATACTTTTCACATAAGCGTGAGTGAACCACCAAAGTCGCTTAACTAGAAACAGGAATGAATTGCCACTGAAGGACCACTCAAAAGATTTTCTGTGGTTCTGTAAATAAAAGAAAACAACAACTATCTCAGTGCAATTCATTCGATTTTTTGTTCTTCTTAAGCACCAGGCAATATATACTGCCCTGGAGTAGACAAAATAAACAGTCGACACATTATTCATGATACCCCCACTATTATTACCCTACCCATTCTTCACGTGTCCTATTCCGAACTTTGAATCACGAAACTGACCGGAATATCGGCTTCGCCGTGTCCCAAGGCCCCTGTATTTCGTTCTTGTACCGCTGAAGAAACAAAAAATACAGCGGGAGCCCAAACAGAACTAGCCCCACTGCGAGCAAGTACCCCACAGCAAACACCGCCCCGTGCACAAAGTATAGCAATGTGAAAACTAGCGCAGTTACCGCTATCATGCTTATGTAATGGATCCGCAAGTCCTGGCGTCGGAGACGGAAGTCAAATACCGGCATCAACACACACACCTCGAGGGAAAACACGAGAAACAGAAACGCGTCAAGCGACAGCAGAAGACGCGACGCCAATACGATCGCGTTAGCAAAAGAGAGGTTGGTGGATACCACCGACTTATACAGCGAGGTGAGATCAAGCCCATAATCGTGATAGACGATATTCACGCACGTGAGCACAAAGGAGAGTGCCCAGATTGAGTCCAGCGACGTGGACTGGGTCAAGGATCGGAGTGCTGGCGAAAATATAAGAAGAAGCATAGTGATAACCACGTACAGCTTAAGCAGACGACGTCCAGATACGCTGGTGTCGTCGGCGGCAAGCAAAGCCACCAGAACAACTGTCGATACCACCGTAGGAACGTGAGCGCCCCATAGCGACGAGTAGACGGCAGAAAAGTTGACGTTGGCTAGTAGTAGAAGCAGGCCATAAAAGGCCACAAGAGAAAAGTCTCCAAATAACTTGGCATACGAGTACTTGGCCACAGTAGTGTTGCACTTGAGCTGGTCAAGAAACGACACATGGGTGTAGTTATCGGGAAACGGCTGACGAAGATATAAAAGCTTTTTCCACTGATGCGCCTTTGCTGGAGATTCTCGAGAAAACCCATCCATCCCTAGTCTGTGTAAATGTAGATGAGAGCAAGAAAGGCTTGCAGAGGGGACGTGTATTTTTTTCTAGTTTGCAGGCAGAAATGTGTATGCGTGCTGTTATTTTTCTGGGGTAGTTCCGGTGTTGGTTCCGTGAGCAGAACGCGACTTGCGCTGCTGTGGAAATGGTATTTAGTTTAGGAGGAAGTAGTTAGTTTATTTCGTCTCGATGTAGGATCAGTGGAGCGGACAAGTTTGAATTGTGGACGGAATTGAGGATTGAATTTGTGAAACTTGTCCTTTTGGGGATCTCTTATAGTCGATATTGAAATCTTTCTTTAGCATCGGTCAGTGATCTTGGCCAATGCCAATCATTCATCATAAGGGCTGTCCAATCAAGTACTTTATTTCACTAACCGTTTTCTTAGCCGAAAAAGTAACACATTTCTGGGTGACTAGTTTATTTTCAAAGAAAGTTTGCTCCTTAAATTTGCCAGCTTATGAAAATTAGATTGATGGGAAGCACTTTGATATACTAAATTCGATTATACATTGGCTGCGAAAAAACCGGCGCGACCTCGATTAATTTAAGCACGAACTAAGACGGCGATCAGTAACCAGAAAGGGGTATTTTTCAGTAAAGCTTCTTTCCTTCAGCTTTCCTTCCTGTTAATATACCCGCTGGCTTAACAGAAATGGGGATATTCTGAAATT
This sequence comes from Metschnikowia lunata, assembly GCA_030583235.1. Taxonomy (NCBI): domain Eukaryota; kingdom Fungi; phylum Ascomycota; class Pichiomycetes; order Serinales; family Metschnikowiaceae; genus Metschnikowia; species Metschnikowia lunata. The sequence goes on from JAJMHP010000079.1 coordinate 8,578, forward strand.
TTAGAGATTCGCTTTTATTCTCTTTCCCTCCTTTACTTTGAAACCACTCCATAACTTTTTGCAGGACCTCGATCACTAGCCACTGCAGCATCAGCCTCCCTCACTGATGTTCGCACACTTCTCAAATCTCTCCACACTCTTGCTTGCAGTAACTTCACTTTCTCTGCGGTGCTCCCCCAAACTCACAATAAAGCGCAAGTAATACACAATAAATTACACCTAAGTGCACCAAAATTCAAGGAAACCTCCCGCTTTTTGACTCATAGTATTCATAAACCCAGCCCGGTATGTCTCAGCGAAGTAATGATTCCAGATCAGCTCTGATCACGCTGACTCCACACTTCAAACGCCTGCTGAGCGCAGCTTACACTAATACCTTCGATTTATCGAACCAAGATACACAGAGTTTCGCTGCTATAGATCAGACGTCAGTGGCAAGAGCCAGCGTAGCGATCCTGGACAAACTTTGGTCGCAAATTGACGTTTTGGATGACGTAAAAGCCATGGCTGAAGAAGTCGACCGTACAGGCGGATTTTTCAACGAGGATTTTTCGGATTCGCTCGCCCAGTTGAAAATGTCTCAGTCTAAACTAATAGAGGTGGTGTCGAGGCACCAAGTTCAGAGTGACCGGGCGCGTGAGCAACATCATCAGAAAGCTAAAGAGCACTCTGAAGTAGTTCCTGTCGATGAGGATGGAATCAATAACTATCAGGAGCAAACCCGTCAGCGGATGAGCCAATTTTTTGCGGGAAGTTCTAAACAGCTGCAGGAGACAGCCCATTTGCGTGATTTTGATGAGTTGAATGCATATGTACTGGAAGTACGAGACAGTCTAGGGGAGGTGAGTGAGAAAATGACGAAATTTGATGATGTGACGAAGAAATTGTGGTGATCCAGGTCGGAGAAAGAGCGTTTTTTTTTTTTTTTTTTTTTTTTTTTTTTTTTTTTTTTTTTTTTTTTTTTTTTTTTTTTTTTTTTTTTTTTTTTTTGTGATGATCCCTTGCTTGTGCTAATTTGGCTAAAGCAAGATTCAGAATAGAAATATCTGGGGAGAGTTAACCTTGATATTGACTTGGTACTCACAAAAGCACTCTGGAAAAACAGATTAATTGATGGAGTTTCAGGACTGCTATATGGTATTAAATGGACAGATGCAGTCTTTTTTTTTCCTTGAAACTCACGAAACCTTCACCAAGAATATACCCAGATGTGAGCTTGACTCATACGGATTGATCAGAATAGGCCTTCTAAAGTAAGCAGGCTTACATGCTTTATCATGAAAATCTCCAATCGATTAATGAAAAGGTACCGTCAGCAAACTACTTTCCGTCAAGATGAGTTGAATTTTCTGTGACCACAATCAAGTTGCATACTGAGCCCGATATTATATTGGGGCTCCTTAGATACACAGGTGCGAGGTGTCTCATTTAGGCAAGTTGCAGTCAACTGCCTAACAATGATAACCTGCGTAATAATGCTGTCACACACTTGGCATCATTACCAATCGAGTGAGTCGATCTCATTACCAATAGAGTGAGTCGATGCCAAGTCGACTCTGACTATAATGCTGGTGCAATGCTTGGCACCCATTATTACCTACCGAGTGAGCCGACCCCGAGTCGGCTCTAACTATATAAGGACCGGCTTTCCCACCCTAAGTGTTGGAAAGCCAGACTGGTTTTACTAGAAGATCTCAATTAATACATAGTTCAGATATAAGAACCCTGACAACAGGCGACATGATTTTGACCAAGAGTAAATGAAATTCAAAAGCGTCCTCAAATCACTTGATAGCTACTCATTGGCACAATTTTTTTTCTCGGATAACTTTGGTACTGGCTCAGTCTTTTCGAATGCACTCGAAAGAGCAGAGATAGTACACTGATGACCTGAAGGACAAATATATGACTATGCGGATTTATTTCCCTCACCAAACAGATTTATAAGCCGAAATTGAACAACTACAGAAACACAACCACAACAAACCCCAAAACTACAACAACTCCAGTGCACGAACTTCGAAATCTCAGTTCTTGTCCATCAACGTAAGTGATTGAAAATATGATTCGGTATTCGGTACCTGATTCGACTGGCTCGACTGCACACAGATGTTGTCTTGGGCGTAAAATTAACGTCAATATTGTCTGGTATCGCAACGGCGTGCTAAAGCATACTTCAGCGAGGCGTGACTTTATTCCGCTTCGTAAAATAAGGTTCTCGGAACAACAAGGAAAAAGAAGAGAAAAAAAAAAAAAGAAAAATCGGCTGTAGGCTGCAGGTGGCTCGCCCTAAAATGTGGGGCGCCTGGGGTTGGTGCTGACGAGTGCTCGGAAAAATTGGCCTGGTGCGGGAGAAATGCCAGATCCCAAGCCAAGGATAAAGAAGTGGTCTGGGTGATTTGAACGAGGCTAATCATGAATCTTTTCAACGCACTCTTTTGAAAAGATCTTCATAAAGCATTTCTCAGGAATTAATCTCCTTCTCTCCTGGATCCACAGACAATAATAATAACTTGTCGAGATTGTCGGAACGTCTGTCATAATTCCACCGAGTCCCGATGCACCCCAGGCCTCGTCTGCGGAGAGACATCACCCGACAAATGCGATAAGTTTATTCACGCGGGCGTGTCGGATGCTGCGGGGGATTTTCTTCCGATCCCAGCGAAGACCCAGAAAGTTGACAAATTTCAAAAAAATAGTTAAAAAAAAGTTAAAAAAAAGGGCAGGAAAAATAAAGCAAAGGAAAGTGAATGGCCAAGCATCTCCACCTCGCCATTCGATTCAAGAGTTTTGAAATTCGGGTAAAACACGGGCCGCTTCAATTCCTTTCATTTCACCTTCCGCCTAAGCCTCCGTCCGCTGCTCGCTCCTTTTCTTTTTTTTTTCTTTGTTTTCTTCCCGAGATCTGGGATTTTCACCGTGCTGTCAGGCGCGCCAAGTCACCAAAACTGTGCGCCGGATAATATGCGTTTAAATGGTGGGCACACGTTGCTGCTTGGGCGCAACCCGCGTTTATAAGGCCGGAAAAATCCCGGGCTTCCACCTTCACTTCCACCAATAACTACATAATTACACACCAGTAATTATACCTCACAACCGCAACAAAACAGAAAAACAGAAAACCACTGCAACATGGTCAGATTAGGTCCAAAGGCTCCTCAGCACAGAAAGGGTACGTTTTCCGATGTGCCTCAGCAACTTCTCGATGAAGTGCGCTCGTTGGAAGAGCTTCTTTACGTTTCCGGTGATAAATTGAAGGAGATCACCGAACATTTCATCACGGAGTTGGACAAAGGCTTGTCGAAAACAGGCGGAAACATTCCCATGATCCCCGGTTGGGTTCTTGACTTCCCTACCGGTACGGAAACCGGAGATTACTTGGCCATTGACTTGGGTGGGACCAACTTGAGAGTGGTGTTGGTGAAGTTGCTTGGCGACCTGAAATTCGACACTACCCAGTCCAAGTACGCCTTGCCCAAGCACATGCGTGAGGCATCTGCTGACGAATTATGGGGATTTATTGCCAAATGTTTGCAAAAGTTCATTCACGAGTTCTTCCCCGATGGAGTTGACCACCCCTTGCCTCTTGGTTTCACCTTCTCGTACCCTGCCTCTCAGGACAAAATCACCGAGGGTATTTTGCAGAGATGGACCAAGGGGTTCAACATTCCGGGTGTCGAGGGCCACGATGTCGTGCCCATGTTACAGGAGGCCATTGAGAAGTTGGAGGTGCCCGTGAAGGTTGTTGCCTTGATTAACGACACCACCGGTACGCTTGTGGCATCCATGTACGCTGATCCCGAGACGAAAATGGGTCTTATCTTTGGTACTGGTGTCAACGGTGCCTACTTTGACGTTTGCGGCGATATCCCCAAGTTGGAGGGCAGATTGTGCGACGATGTTTCAAACAATACGCCCATGGCCATCAACTGTGAGTACGGTTCCTTCGACAACGAGCACGTGGTGTTGCCCAGAACAAAGTACGACATTTGTATCGACGAGAACTCCCCCAGACCAGGCCAGCAGGCGTTCGAGAAGATGATCTCAGGTTACTATTTGGGTGAGGTGTTGCGTTTGATCTTGCTCGACTTGGCCGACGAAAAGAACTTGATCTTGCAGGGCCAGGACTTGTCCAAATTGCACGAAGCTTACGTGATGGACGCGTCGTTCCCTTCGAAAATCGAGGAGGACCCATTCGAGAACTTGTCTGATGTTGAAGAGTTATTCCAGAGTAAATTGGGCGTGGAGACCACTGAGGCCGAGAGAAAGATCATTAGAAGATTGGCGGAGTTAATCGGTGAGAGATCCGCCAGATTGTCCGTTTGCGGTATCGCTGCCATTTGTAAAAAGAGAGGCTACAAGACTGCTCACTGTGCTGCCGATGGCTCTGTTTACGAGAAGTACCCTGGCTTCAAGGAGAGAGCCGCCAAAGCCTTGAGAGATGTTTTCGAGTGGTCTGCGGATGAGCTGGACCCTATTGTAATTGTTCCTGCCGAGGACGGTTCTGGTGTTGGTGCTGCTGTGATTGCTGCCTTGACCGAAAAGAGATTGGTTGACGGCAAGAGCGTGGGTGTTAAGACCGAGTGAGAATACATTCTTTTTGCACTTACCGAGTACATACGCGAAACATTATAGACACTGATAACATCGATTAAAGAAAGAAAAGGAAAAAATAACAAAAAAATAAAAAAGAAACCAGTGCTTTAGTCGTTGAGAGGGCTGGGTTCTACTTGTGAAAGTGTGCTAATTTCTCACTCGTTATTGCTCATATTTATATCTAATGCGGGGTGGTAAGAAAAGATAGAAAGGAGAACAGACATCAGGGAGCAGAAACGGCTCACTGAATAAATATGAAAAAAAAGTACGATTAGTGACTTTAATTGTCTTTCTTTTTTTACTCTTTTTCCTTTCCTTTGAAAATAATCAAACCTTTTTGCCTGAAGGAAGCCTGTTTCCAGTCGTCGGTGCCATCACGTGACTCTCCTCTTCCTACCCTGTTTCACCTCTCCGTCCTTGAAACCGTTCTCAGACCCTAATTAAAGTCTTTATTTACACACTTTCATTCAACGTCCAGTCCGAAATCAACAAAATGTCGGTCGAAAGCTTACAGAATGAAGCGGCCGCAGTGTCTCTCGATGACGGATTGTACCCGTTGCTGCTCTCTTCAGACGAGGTCGTAAGTGAAGAGGATATCGATAATCTCCATGCCATTATCTCTCACAGTCATCTTGAAGACGACGAAGAGCAAGAATTAAAAGAGGGCCTAGAACGAGAACTACATGACGAGGATCATCACGAAAAATTTCGCCTTGGCGAACAATTAGACGCAGAATACATGCCCTATCAGAGGCAAAATCGCAATGTTGTAGTCACCTTCAGTCTCTGGGACGTGTTTCGGAAAGGTGCGATCAATCTTGTATTGCCCTTTATTAATGGTGTGATGCTAGGGTTTGGTGAGATATTGGCCCATGAAATCGGGTTTCATTACGGTTTTTTTGGCTCTAGAGTTCAGCCTCCCAAACGAATGGAAAAGCTTCGCAATCAAAGATTCAAAGAGCGTTCGCGTGAGGATTTATTGAGGCAGTGAAGAATTTGAGAAGGGAAACGGGAGATAGATGAATAAACTTGGGTGTAAGAATACTTGCAGCTATGCCCTTTTAGAAGCATTTAAAAATAGTGTTGACATGTGTTTGCCTCCTTGTGAAGCGTGAATGAAAATGTGTCCCATTATTTGCCGCCAAAATGAAATGTTAAATCATAAAGATGAGAAATCCTATGCCGATCTGGTGGTATAATTAGGTGATGGATGTGACAGGAAGTCGCAGAAAAGATCAACGACTAGTGATTGAAAAAGAGAACTGGAAATTTGGCATAGTATTCGGTACGCGTGATTGAAATAACACCTTAATCTAATTGGTGTAGTTACCCCAAAACTTACAGTTGTATTTTTTTTTGCACATTTCCATCTTTCGTGGACCCAAAGGAACTATCTGAAAATACCGCATTATGTTTTGGTGTTGACGTATTTACTAGTATTCGATCACTTCTTTCAAATGGTTCCTTCCACATATAATCAATAAGATAGGCTACTATTTCCCGCAAATATCATCATTAAAGGCCACTTCAAATAGAGTCTTCCTCCCAAAAGAATTACCATCACTTCCACACATTGTTTATATCATCGCAATCTTCAAAAGTCACCACTATTCACAGTATAAACTCATGTCTCCCCAAGAGCATTTTTATCACAATACAAAACATAGTCTGGTTTTTTTCCCAAAGGAAATCGCTTAGTTTTTTCACACTGTAGACACGTAGCCACCAACACATCCGCTTTGGGACCATTTTTTGGCTCTTTCAGCTTGTTTTCAATCTCTACAGCCATAGTAAGACCTGGGATCAAGAGCGAGCTGCATTTTTTACACATTTGCCGCTTAACATGCGGCAGAAGTCGTAGCACTGTTCGTTTGGCCACCAAATCTACGCTCCGCAGCATCATCCGAGACAAGGCCAAGTTGCCATGGATGGTATGAAAATTAGCAGCCTGGAAGAGAAAAGATGTTCGAGCATAGTGGTCTTTTTGCACCTTCGGGGTCCGTGCGGGTTTGGCCATAATCTGGAAGTTTTATAGAGGAGATACGGTTGAGGTGTTTGTAGAAATCGTTAATGGGACATATTATTTGAAGAAGAAAGCTGAATGTGTTCTTCAACTTTAGCTTTTAATTTTTAAAGATAAATTTCTTGGTATAGCGAGCTTATCACGTGATGTGTAGATGCTGGGGTTTGGACCACTGATTCTGATCAAGGTCCGGAATCTTGAGCAAAGAAGGAGTTAAATGTTTTCTCCCACACTGTTTTAAAAATACCCTAGCCTCCCAATTATTTTTCCTTCTCTTTTGGTGTACTTCAACTTCCCTAGATATGACGTATCTTGACGGGCTTAATTATGGCGCACCAGCACTTTCCCAACCTCTCAGATATTCATTCCACCATACCACTTATCAATTCCTCTTAACATCTAAATCACCCAGAAAGATTATGTACAATGATTACTAACAACTTCGAACACCATGGAGATGAACACGATAATTTTTGTCGTCCTCATTTTGACCCCATATAAAGTATCCTGCAGATACTGCCACCACTGGCGTTCCCAAATCGCCTCTCGCTACTACTCGCACCCCAATCTCACCATCCGCCACCAGGACTACAATCCATGCTAAGGCCTACTATAACACCAACTTAGGCATCTATTTCCATCCACATTCCACACCCACACACATCATCTGACCCCGAAAATGAGTGGATACGATAGTGCCTTGTCGATTTTCTCGTATGTTTTTTTTTTCCGCTTCTTACACTGCCAAATTGAATCAAACACCGAAGAAACGTGCGTTTTCATCTGGATTTGACTTGCGCTTACGTTTTCACCTGTGGGACCGGTAATTTTGGCCAATTTCGAAGCGAAATACTTCACCTTTATCCAGAACCTGAATACTAACCTTCCAGTCCCGATGGCCACGTCTTCCGTATGTTTTGAAGCACTAATATTGTATTTGAATTGGGTGAAAGGTGGTAGTTCATGAGCGACGTCACTTTTAGACTATAAATGTTTTAACTCTGGGATAACACATAGAGGTATTGTCTTCATGTGTCTTTAGAAGTCTATGATGATGAAAGTACCGAAATTGTTGTCTGGTACTCTCATCCTCTCATCCCTCCACTGTCGTGAAAATCACTGATGGACATCTCAATTGATACTATTCTGGGCATTTGAACCCACTAAGAGCCCCATTGAGAGCCATATCGAGAGCGACTGAAAATCTCTTTTGTGCCGTGACCACCCAATTTGAAATTCCCACTAAAATTGCATCTAATGATGCTTTTTCTCCCAGCTTTTTATCCGGATGATAACCTCCCTTTCACCCGCACTCATCATTTTCATACATATACTAACACATTTCTAGAGGTAGAATATGCTTCGGAGGCGGTTAAGCGAGGCACGTGCGCCGTGGGCGTAAAAGGCGCCGATTGCGTGGTACTAGGCTGTGAAAAAAGAACCACGTTGAAACTACAGGACCCAAGAATCACACCTTCCAAAATTTGTAAAGTGGACAATCACGTGCTTTTGACGTTTGCCGGTTTAAATGCCGATGCCAGAATTTTGATTGACAAAGCACGTGTTGAGGCCCAGTCTCACAGATTAAACTTGGAGGATGCTGTTTCGCTTGAATATCTTACCAAATATGTGGCTGGAGTCCAGCAACGGTACACGCAATCGGGCGGAGTCAGACCTTTTGGTATTGCCACGATGATTGCTGGCTTTGACTCCAACGACACCGTTCCGAAATTGTATCAGACAGAGCCCAGTGGTGTGTATAACTCATGGAAAGCACATGCTATAGGTCGTTCAGCGAAAACGGTGAAGGAGTTTTTGGAGAAGAACTATGCCGAAGGTGCGGATGAAAACACCACGGTGAAGTTGGCGGTCAAATCGTTGTTGGAGGTAGTGCAGACGGGAGCTAAGAATATTGAGATCTCGGTCTTGAAGCCCAACAATATCATTACCCAGTTAACCGTGGACGAGATTTCCAAGTATGTTGAAGAGATCGAGAAGGAGAAGCAGGCTGAGGCTGAGAAGAAAAAGACACGATCAAAGGATTAGGTGAAATCCAAGGAGCAGGTGAAAAAGCGAGGTAGAAATGATCGATTGTCTAGACCCAAGGCGTATGGTTCAATAGAAATAGTGAGTAATGCCATGGAAGCACGTAAGTCTGTATCAGTGCATTACAGTCTATACTGTTTGTATGCCTGTATTTAGATTCTTCTGCAAGTGATGAATATTTCGAATTTCCAGAGATTCTCCGCATTTGAATGTAGTGCTGTGACTCTTCCGTACAGATATATCCATAGCTTCTATTGGTTGCATGTTGCGTTTATCAAGCAGCTACTCGTAAAATTGTTAGGCGACTGACTAACTTGTTTTAGGATTCCATTTGATGCTGATTTACCCTTGCATGTGCGTTTTTAAGTGCCACAGTGGTACAAATTTGGAACTTTATCTTTTGAGAATTGAGTAAGTCATCTCAGTTCTTTGAGTGACTCAACTTAAAAAGCTCCAAAGACAGCTATCTTCACCGTAAAAATGGAGATTCCAACTAGATTTACTAGCCCTTAGGATAATACTTGGCCAAAACTTATGTACTCTGATGACACGACTTTACTGAGTATCGTACCATTATCGAAAGAAACACACCAGTGCATAAGATCTGTTGAAGGTGAAATAATTGATTCAGTTATTGTGTTTGTTCTTCTCACAAGGACGAAAATCACCCAGATTCATCAAACCACTCTCCGATGTAACCAGAACGTAAAAAGCACATATAACTTCCAAATGCGCAAAGGAAACTTTGAGATTATTATTTTGCGATGTCTTACTCAATGATTAAACGATTTTCCACATCTGTTAATCGATTTTGGCCAACAAACGGAAATTGGAGACAGGGTCGTTTCCTTCTCTAAAGGAACAAAACTTTATTCATAGAGATTTAAACCCCTTTCATTGAATTCTTGGACTTTCCCAGTCCAGCTAGTCACTTGCTTTAATTGATATAATCATTTTTTTTTGGGCCCTGGACTCGCACAAGGAAAGTCATTGATCAAGATAACCATGTCCCTACAGTTTAAAGATGAGGGAGTGGAAGTTAAGCTCTTGTTCTAGTATTCAATCCATCACAAGTAGTCTTTTAAAATGTACCTTCTGTCATTAATTTGAGCTAGCTTCCCTTCATATTTCACAGCATGGTGAGGTACTTCAAACGTTCGTACAACGTGGAATTTTCGTCTACGACTCAGCCCTGTTTGAATGTAATATTCATTGGGATTCTCAAATGACGATGCAAAAATTTCAAGAATCCCGAATTTTCGCGACATTCTCGATGCTCATGAACATGATCAAATGTAGATGTGTAATTATGGACTGATATTCGTAGATTGTCACTCATTTCCGGGCCTTCTTTTTACCCGCGGCTTTTGTCTTTGGCTCGGCCTTTCTCTTACCGGGTGCCAGCGCCAGCTTCACCACAGTAAAAAACCCATCCAAACGTCCCTGTACCCCTCCCTTGAGTCCTTTCTTCAACTTCTCTGCACCGCTTCTGATTCTCTCTTCATTAAACCCTTTGTCCTTAACCATAAACTCAACAAGCCCTTCGAGATTTGGCTCCGTCCACTTGAAATCAACGTCGTCACGAGGAAGCAATTCCGGGTTCATGAAAAGCTCTTTGGCCTCTTTATACGGCCAGTTCTCCGGTACTTGGTACTTTGTTTTCCCCGGGTTATTGTTGATCCACTCCACGATATTGTCCAAGGAGCCGTGTTCCTTTATCAACTTGAACGCAGTCACAGGTCCTACCCCTTTAATCGTTTCACAGTAGTCGCATCCAAGCAAGATACACATATCAATAAATGTCGACTTGTCCATGCCCAAGCCTTTTAAAACTTCCGAATATTCAATCTGGTCAATCGGAAGTTTTCTTGCCTCAGCAACTGTCAAGTGCCGCAACAAGAATTTGGGCTCGTAGCATAGCGTATCCATATCCTCGGAGGCTGCTGCAAATACCTTACCACTTCGGGCAAGCTCTGCACATTGGGCCTCTGCTTCAGATGGGGCATCCACGTATGGAATACCCATCATTTCCAATAACTTTTTGGCTTCAGCATTCTGTGATTTGGAGGCACGAACTGTTCGTTTCTCAAACTTCATCAATTCTTCTACTGTTCCTGTTTCCTTCAACTCCTCCATCTGTTTTTCGGCCTCTTGTCTTTTCAACAATCTCTTTTCTAACTCACCACCTTTCAAAACAGGAGGCTTTCCATCGAATACGTATAATGGCTTTATTCCGTTTTCCACCATTCGGATCGTCCGGTAGAACATCCCCAGCAAATGCGAGGTTGTTTCGCCATCTTCACTGGTCAATTGTTGGCCATCTTGTTGACGGACTGCAATGAGATATTGGTATAGACACATAGACGCGTCAATAGCGACTTTTCTCCCGAAAAGATTCTTCATGGTGAGTTCCTTAAAGGCATCTGGAGCATGCTCTTTTATGAGCTGGTTGAGACCTAGAATACATGTTAGCGGATGATATTACAACTTTTGAGGCTGAGATTGCGATTCCGGTTGAATGCGCTTTACATACCTTTGACACCCATGTCGCAGTATATTTATGTATATTCTTTTTTATATATATTCTTTTTTACAAAGATGTAATGGAAATAGCTGAAAGTGTCTTGGACGCGATGGTCACCAAACGCGGTCATCAGACGCGATTCGACATGTGTATGCCGGACGCGTTGCACACTTTGAATACCCTTAAACATGATCAAAGGTAAAGGTCCAGCTTCCAGTTGTAGGCTCGTAGTGTTTGAACTTCATGTCTGGAAGAGACTTCAACTTTTCAATATGCTTCTTCACCAATTCATCCTTAGGATCCAAAATCGCCAATTTGGTCTTCAGATTGAGTGGGTAACAGCCTTCTAACGTTACCTCAGCAGGTAAGTTCAAGCCTTCACCTGGCTTTGGCAGATCTTCATCTGGATACAAAAGCATGCTTCTGGAGCCAAAAGTGACAATATTGCCACATATGTCATTCAAGTTAAACGACGAGAGATCAACTGGCTCTTTGAACTCCACAACACCGTAATACTTTCTTCCAACCTTGAAATTCTCCACACTTCTCAACTCTGCCAACGGCTTCTTTTTGAGTTGAGCTAGTGGTGGGCTGGTCCAGTATCCATCGTCATCAATCATGTCGGGAGCATTATAATCAATGAGGGTCTTTTCTTCTGTTTTTTCTTTTGGTTCCACGTCAAACGTTACGTGCTTAGGCTCAGCCGGTTTTTCGTCCTGTGATTTAATCACACCAGCAGAGTTATTAGCACCTTGAATAATAAGTTTCCTGTAATCCTTCTTTGGCGCAAAAATTTCAGAAGACATGATGGCCTTGTCGACATGGGCATCCAATAGAGAGGGCTGGCGTGAAATCGTATTGTTGATCGATTCTGACCGAGGCAAAAGTGCTGTTTCAGGTGCATGCACAACCTTTTCTGCTCTGAACAACGGTTCCACTCGGTGTGCACTGCGCAAAGACACTGCTTTCTTAGCAGGTGGGTTCACAGGTGTGGCGAGAGGAATATTTGCGTTATTTGCACTTCCCTGACTAGAGCCAGTAAGACTTTGAAACATTTCACTTGCATATGGGTTTTGAGAAAGGATACTCAAGCCAGTTGATTGGGCATTAGATTGTCCTTGTTGCTGTTGGGCTTGTTGTTGTTGCTGTTGCGATTGCCCAAACAAGGAGCTCCCACCGCTAGCACCACCAAATAATGAGCCGCTGGTGTTGTTGTTGTTAGCAGGCGCAGCTTGATTATTGTTACCTCCAAACAATCCTCCGCCCCCACCAAGTCCGCCTCCTAAACCGGTAGAGGGCTTATTACCAAACAATCCACCAGAAGTGTTATTGTTATTAGCAGAGGCATTGTTGTTCCCACCGAATAAACCACCAGCTGCTGAGGGAGCGTTATTCAGACCAAATAGACCACCCGCGTTCGTCTGGTTGTTGTTGTTGCTCCCAAACAATCCTCCGCCGGTAGAAGCTGCTGGTTTCGGTCCAAATAATCCACCCGAGGAATTGTTATTTTGTGTTGCGCCAAATCCAGTTGCGGGCGCGGATGTCGTGTTGCTACTTCCAAATAAACCGCCTGTATTCCCAACAGGTTTTGCTCCGAAGAGACCACCACCCGTATTCGATGTTGCATTGTTATTTCCAAAAAGGCCGCCTCCAGTTGATGTGCTTTGATTAGCATTACCAAACAAACCACCGCCTGAATTTTGGGTGTTGGCGGCTCCGAATCCACCTGGCGCACTATTATTGTTGTTGTTGTTGTTGGTCTGGCCAAAAAGACCCCCTCCAGCATTTCCACTTCCAAATCCAGACCCAGACTGAGTATTATTGGTCAGACCGAAAAGTCCACCTACGGGAGCAGCTGGTTTCGCGCCAAAACTGTTATTTGACCCACCAAAAAGCCCACCACCCGTAGCCCCAGCATTATTACTTGCACCAAATCCTGTGTTAGCAGTACTGCCACCAAGGGCTCCAGTGTTGTTGGAGCTCCCGAAAAGACCGCCTCCAGTATTATTGTTTGCACCAAACGGAGAACTGGTGTTGTTGCTTGCACCAAATGCATTGTTGTTTGTGTTGGACTGGCCAAACGGTGAGTTGTTTGTGTTACTGGCACCAAAAGTGGAAGTTGCACCGAATCCTGTCGAGGTATTAGTAGCAGCACCAAATGCCGCGCCGGTGTTATTTGCCCCTGCTCCAAAACTGGACCCGAAACCAGATGGTTTGTTAGCCGCGCCAAAGGCCGAAGTAGCATTGTTGCCAAAAGAGCCTGCTCCAAATCCACCAGAGGTATTGTTAGGGGCGGCACCAAAAGGGGATGCGTTGGTGTTGCTTTGGCCGAAAAGACCACCGGAAGCTGATGGGGTCTGACCAAAACCGCCTGTGTTTGAAGCACCAAAGCCCGTATTGGCTTGCTGGCCAAACGCATTCCCTGATGTATTATTGGCTTGACCAAAAGCACTAGTTCCCGCGTTATTAGCGGCACCAAACGTGGAAGTGGTATTCGTATTGTTGGCGCCACCAAACGAGAATCCAGAGTTACCAGCTGAAGAAGCCCCAAATGTCCCCACTCCAGTTCCAGTAGCGGCTGGGTTTCCTGAGCCAAAGCGCCTGTTTTGCTCATAATCTTTAAGTCTCAATTCCTCGAAGGAGAAGTTTTTATACTCGGGCATCAGCGAGACATTCTGGTAGTAGTTGGTTGCAGAGCCGTCCTTCTCAGTGAAAGGAGTAAACGGTTTCAAGGCCGTTCCGTTGTTTACATTGGGATCATTCCCAGCTCCGAACGCAGACGAACCCGCACCAGCGCCACCAAACGGGGTGATAGAGTTATTTTGCGGCGTGCCAAAAGCGCTGCCAAACGGCTTTGCGGCTGCGCCAAAACCTGTGCTTCCCGTTGCACCGAAACCACTTTGAGCATTCTGAGCCGCCGCTCCGAAAGGCGAAACAGCCGTCTGGTTGTTGTTTTGGTTGTTTTGGCCAAAAAGTGATCCTCCCGTTTGCCCAAACCCACCAGCATTCGTGGACCCGCCAAAGCCCGTGCCAGTGGTGTTGCTGCCGCCGCCAACAATTCCTCCCACAGCTCCTGTATTAGCGGGAGCACCAAAAGCACCAGAAGAGGCTCCAAAACCCCCTGTTGCCGGCTTGTTAGCCGCCGCTCCGAAAACACCCGTGCCTGTGTTTGTGGCCTGGCCAGTGTTGCCAAAAGGGGATGTGTTGGTGTTGTTAGACGCTGCTCCAAAGGGCAGTGTGCCAGTATTTGCTGAGCCGCCAAAGCCACCGAACCCGGAGGTGCTTCTGCCAAACATTTAGATTTTGAAGAGTTTTTCAAACAAAAAAGGTTGGAATTCCGTGGCAATTGAAGCTCAGGCTGGATCAATGTTGATTTCAGGTGAGTGCGATGATATCGTTAATGGAGATCGGAGGTTGATGGAGTGCGAAATTTTGAGGCTTCCTCGAGGGAGGTGTTGGACGTGCGCCTACCGTGTAGATCTAATGCCGTCACGAGAGGAAAGGTTAGCACCAGAGAGAGCGCACCCGAAAGAGCGCAGGAAGATCGAGTCCAACGAGTGCAACCAACACATCCGGCGCATTTATAGCAAGACAATAATCAGTATTAGAACGATAGTACTGCTAGGTTAATTATTAGCAAGCAGCTTTTCTTTTTTACATTTCTTCTTCTGGACTCCAATGGAGCGACACTGACGCTACCTCTATTTATTTTTATTTCTCTTTTTCAATAAAAGTAGAGGCGTTTGTGTAAGTGCTAATCAGGATTTGCAAGCTTTTGTAGGTGTTCTTGCTGTGTTTTCGGGTGGATAAAAGAAGATGGTGGTGCACTTTCAGAAATACACTTGAGGGGGTATATTAAAGTCCTTGTATATTCACAAAGTCTTGAAATAATTACGAAATAGTTTTTTCATGCTGTTATGGTTTCAAATGCTCCCGTCGCTTCTGAATGTTGATTGTTGTTTCCTCTTGTCTTTCTTATTGTTCTGTCTTGCTTCGTCAATTCTTTTGTTTTCATCTTGTTGGTCAATTGTTTCTGGTTGCGATGTGATTTATTGCTTACACATTTGTCTCACTGCTTGGTCTCACTGCTTGGTCTCCATGCTTGGTCTCACTGCTTGGTCTCCATGCTTGGCAAGATCCACTGGCTGCAAAAGGTCGCATCTACTCACACAGCCAGCTCAGGAATAAATGCATTAAGACATAGAATGACAGGTATTTAATTCTTTGTTTAGTTGGAGTTCTATTTCTCTTTAGCGTTTGGTATCTTTATGAGTTCAAGGCTTTCAGATACTTTTCTGCAAGCATGTAAGGTTCTGGTCATGGAGAAAAATTTTCGAGCAGGCACAGCTTTTTTAGTCGACAGTTGGGCATTAACGTAGGTTGAAATTAAGACCTGGTATATTTGTCCGTAACGAGACATCTTCAACTAACCGCAGGTATTTTTTCGTTTATATAACAAAGACCGATACGGAATACTGAAAATTCATGACTCCGTGTGTTCACATAAATTTCACGTTTCGAATAAATGTATACCCTGGTTATTTTCTAACTCATGTCGATCTACTACAGTCTGTGCGAGGATTTCTCCACAACTCAGGCCAGAATATTAACATAAAAAAGGTGTAGAACCCTAAAGAAGAATGTTAAATAACGGAGAGCAAAACTCATTGAGACTGAAACGAACTTTTTTTTTTTTTTTTCTCTTCTTCTTTTTTATCGGTTGCACCCCCATGTCTAGTCTGTGAACACTCTATGACTCCTTCTGATCATCGCTGCAAACTATCCCACTACAATCACTTCCTTGCTTTTTTCGTGAGCATAGACAGTATATCCGCTGCTTGTCTCTTTTTTTCCTGCTTGGCCTTTTTAGCTTCCTCTTTAGCCAATTTTTCCTCGTATTTTTTCAAGTGCTCTTTCCTCTCTTTTTCGCCCAACGCCAGTAATTCTTTCGCCCGTGCCAAAAACTCCTCGTCGTCTCCCTTGCGTTCCTGAAGCCACTCCAAAAGCTTGATCTCATCGCCATATACCGAGTCGTCTTTCTCCACCGGTGTCTCGAGAATAATAGGAATGTTCTTGAGCCTTTCATCATTTGCAACCATACGAAACACCTCTAGGCCCAAGAACCCGTATCCTAGTTTCTGGTGTAAGTCCCTATTTGCACCCAAAGGGGCCTTGGAATCATTCAAGTGAATTGCACTAAGGTACTGCCAGCCTACAATCTGCTCGAATTGATTCCAAAAACTGGCCCATTTTTCCTCGGTGGTGATATCGTAGCCGGCAGCAAATGTGTGGCAAGTATCGATGCAAACTCCGATTCTGGATTTATCCTCAACCATTTCAATCACGTCTTTGAGGTCCTGTAACTTAGAACCTATCAAGTTGCCGTGGCCTGCCATGTTTTCAATGACAATCTTGACGAAAGTTGTTTCCTTCATGGCCCGGTTAATGTTTTTGGCAAGCTTAGCAAGGGCATCTTTGAAATCACCGTCCAAACTCAGGCCCGGGTGAAAATTGTAGAGCCCAATGTTAAGTTTTTCACAGCGCTTCAAATCGTCCAAAAACCCGCCATACGCCTTTTCCTCCTTCTCTTGGTCTGGATTGGCCAAATTAATGAAATACGACCCATGCGGAAGCACATCTGTGCGGGGGTTGTATCCGAATACTTCACAGAGCTGCTTGAAGTCGTCGGCCTCCTCGTCCTTGATATCTGGAGAGACCCATTTGCGGGGCGATTTGAGGAATAATGCAAAGCTATTGGCTCCGATATCCATGGCATTGATCACTGCTTTACTAACTCCACCGGCCATTGCCACGTGGGCCCCGAATTTGTAAGGGGACTTTATTCTTGCATACTTAAAGACGGGCGCAGCACTTTTGACGGTTCTGACAACCGCTTTTCTTCTGTGTGTGCGTTAGTATGGGGACATATGTTTTGGTAAAGAAGCGGATATATTAACGTACGCTGGGGCCATTTTTCGAGTTTATCGGGGGGTTTCTTCGTTGAAGCACGGAGAACCGGGCTTTGATTCTTTGGTATTTAATTGAGGTTTCCGGTTCAAGCAATCTGCAACCAGAAGTTTTTCCCTTAGACGTGACGTTGATGTAGGAATTGAATAAGTATAAATATTAAAAATTTCCAGCATTGAAGGCGCGTTTCTTCGATATGTAATGTGCGCACGCCTGGACTCGTGAAGATGCAACGCGCAGATGCAACGCATGAGACATAATCGGAGAGCATTATGTGTGAATGTTCTTTATTTGAATTTAGAGAAGTAGAATTTTGAAATCAGGATGGAAGTCTGCCAAAAAGGCTTCTCGGAATCATTTGCCTCGCTTTGTCTTCTTCCATACTTCTTATGCTCTCCAAATTCTAATGCTTTAATCTTTCGAGTATCTTGTATCCCCTCCCCTCAAACCTGTCTAGTTTAGGGTGGGATTGGACGTTGCACTTTTCTGCTTCTTCGTCAGTCTATGGGCTGAAATCGATGTCAAATCTCCACTCTCTTGTATCCCAAACATCCCGACACAGGACACAACACTTGAAGCCACATGATAGTGATAGACTGGTAAAGTAATTAATTTTGAGTCAAAGCAGCAAAACAAGAGAATCGTATTAAAAAAAGCCAGTCTCTTCGCTTTCAGAAGATTTACGGTAGTCTCGTGTTTAATGGATACAGTCAAATATAAATCTCATCGACTGGACATCCATCTTATTTTGGCCTAACATTTCCATATGTCAAAGTGTAGTCATCAATAGTGCCATCCTTCTTTTTACTTTACCACGTGATCTTCTGTCTTCCTGGCTCAAATTAAAGCACAGCTTGTGCCTCCAAACGCTAGCCTCAATCTTCACCTTTCATCCTCCAAGACCCAAGTTTCGTCCATCTCTACTGGAAACATCGGGTCAATCTCATCATCTATTGATGCTGGATAGTGATAGCTCACGGACGGAGGCTCCACCAGAAGTATTTGGGCCTTCTCAGAAAACTTCAACTTTTTCCTCTCCGACTTCTTTTGTTTTGACGGCTTTGGCTGCGATACAAACTTGTCCATGTCATGATGTTCTCTGCGCTGTGGATCACAGTAGCTCATGGCGGCTAATAGAGTGTAGTAGGCGTCGTTGGCTGCATTATGAAGGTTTGCATGAGGAATATCTATCGCTTGTAAGATGCCCCGTAAGGTAGCGCCTCGTTTGCGTGAGAGGTTGAAGAGCCGCTGGGTATCCACCTGGGGTACTTGTGCAGTATTTGTTACACCGTGGCTTTGAAGCCATTTGATATCGCCGCCTAAATTGTGGCCGATAAGCACGGCCTCGCGCTCATTAAAGTAGTAGTTTAATGTTTCTTGGAGAAATTCTTGCAGTTCTTGGCGCTGAATTTGATAGGAGGTGCCGCCGTTGAACTTGTACTTGTTGTTGGGCACAAAGTGGGAGTTTACGAGCCGCTTGTTTTCCTTGCTGATGATGTGCACCGTCCTGATATGTGGCTGAGCCGAGAGCCACTGGTTTTCTGGATCGTAGATGGCAATGCCAAGCTCAGTGATGATTTTTGGGCGTTTTTCATATGCCTCCACGTCCACGGCCACCAAAGGCCGTTTGCGGAGATAGACTAACTCCATGACTCGTCTGAGTTCTTTTACATAGTCGGGTTTTTCAAATAGAAACGTTGTTTTCTGGAAATACTGCTCGAGATTGGCAGCAAGTCGGGCCTGAATAAGCTGTGCCGTCGAGTTGAATCTCACGTGGCGCCGGAACATGCTGAGAGCGGCAACAAGACCGGTTCTTCCAGGGAGAGCAGAAATTTCACGAAGTCAGTCCTGGCTCTGGCAGTATGTATTTTTTGAGGCAACACGTCAAGCGCGGCGCATCTGGACAGGCGCAGGGCCTGGGGCCAATAATGATAGGAGAGTGAGAGGAGAATGGAAGGAAAAAAAAGCCAGAAAATTGAAGATGGTTGGGCTCGAGAAATAATCCCATTATATTTTGAGCTTTAATTCTTTGTAATCTGTATTCTCTTTTCTCTTCTCTCGCGTTATTACTTGTGTTTGTCCGCCCACTCTGTTCTTACGGATCTTTTCTTCAGAGTTTGACTGGTGCTCTGGGCGTGAGCTAAATTCGCATCAGCGATCTTCAGCGCGGTGTAGAAATTGTAGGATTCTATCAGATGAAACAGAAAACAAATTCAGGGGTAAAAAAGGAGTTCATGTATTCAGAAAGCAATTTAGAGCCATTTTGGAAAGAAAATATTGCCACTGCCTTTTCTTTTTTCTTCAAAATGAAAGAGTTGTAAAGAAATTGTGGTGGTACTTCCGCCAAAGGCCAATTCCATATCTCGACATCTCATATTCGCCCTGGCTCCAAACCACCCCAGTGGGCCCAAACTTGCACTGATACAAGGCACCAAGGCACACAGCGAAAGATGTTGAAAAGACAAAAAAAAGATAGAGCATGCAAAGATAATTATTCCCTCTAAACAGCAAAGACTCTTCAACTTTTGGCCGTTATCCCACATAATCTAATCAATGCCCTTTCCTTTACTGAAATTACTTTAGGTCCGCACAACTGGGCCTAGGCCCTCTCACCAGTTCGCCGCGCATTTTCTCTTGCCCCACACTATTCACTCACCTGCTTCTTTCACCTTCCTAGACATTGTAAGTATTTGCATCTTTCACTAGAATTGCTTATGGAGGTCTTGTCTCGGCAGCCACTGCCGGCTCAGATCGAACAGTGTATTTCCAGCACACCCAAGCAGTCCCATGTGGAACTTCTTCGCTTAGTGTCTGCACTTCTCAAGTATACTGTCCCTGAAGCATACCTTTCACTTCCGGAAACATGCCAGAACACAATTGCACGTGTTTTCCGAACAGCTATTGGTCTTGGAAATCTTGTGGCACGTATTCGGATGTTTTCCCATGGAGATTTGTCCCAGAAACGTGATATTTCAGTAGGTATAGATGCCCATACGCGTCTTTTGGAGAAGGTTCTTTCTGCTGGCCTTGTAGCGGAGCTCATGCAAAATAGAAATGCCCTGGCCCGAAAGGAAGTAGAAAAGCTATTATTCAAAGGCCAGGTATACACTATTATGAGAGAGGCTGTGGCCAAGTTTGATGATTTCCACGTGCCTCTAGTGCTCCGAGATATGGATGCATATACAGTCTACTTAAGCAAAGAGCTACTAGGAGTAGAAGACGCAGAACTGTTATCAGTATCACTTCTCTCCTTTGGTAACAGTGCCGCGTATTTTGATGTGATGTTTTGCAAGGAAAACAGTGAATTTTTACATCTGACAGTGCAGAAAATGAGACGTTTCGAACGGAAAATGGTGCTAGTGAAGTTTCTAGATTTCGCTGCTCAGAGATACTTTCGCTCAGGCGCCTGTGATGAAACTACGGCGGCTGCTTCTGTACTTAACAAACTGATACTAGACAACTCGGTGTGGGATGAATTGCTCTTGGAAAAGGTTGTTTCTCATCACAACTACCATCTCAACACAATGGTGGCACTTCTGATGCCCGATTCCGAGAAATATGTGGAAAAGCTACTTGCACTATGGGGCTCGTCTGGCACGGTGAAGAACGAGCCAATTGTGAAACAGGGTTATAGGACTCACCTTCTACTTTGTCTCTGTGCTCAGCTCCCGGCACAAAAGCTCCAAGGTTTGCTCAAGCTGCAGGCATTTGTCTCAGCAATCACCAGCAGGCTCACGTCTTTGTCAAATCAGGTGAAATTTTTGGGTGTTTTCTTTGCTGACAGAATCTGTAGCATGGCGGAAGAACCGCCCATTTTCAACATGAACGACTTGCTCGAAATGCGCCAGGTGGACCTCCCGCAAAACTATATCAAAAGCGACGATTTTGATGTACCCTTGCCGGATGCCTGGGAGGTGGTGCGCTCGCCTCAAATCATCGATGTGGATGAACCTAAAACAGACGTGTCGTTGAATATTGGACTGCTAATTTTGGACAAGGATTCGGCACACGCTCCTGATGCTAGCATGAGTGATGAAGAAGATGACCCGACTCTAGCCAATCGCAAAAAGGTGGCGGCGCCCATCTACATACGTGATCTCTTGTCGTATCTCAGTGTGGATACAAAAGACTCCGACGCATATGAGAAACGGAGAATAGCTCTTGAAGTTGCACCCACGCTTCTCAGGCAAAAACTGGCGTTTGGATCTGAAGTATCTTTTTACGCCAAAGACCTTCTTCAACAATTGGTTGGCCTTTCAAATCACTATGAAGAAGACGAATTTGAAAAGTTGCGCTTAAATGCAATGATAGCTGTTGTGGTGAGCTATCCGAATGTTACCATTGACCTTTGCCAGTTGCTTTTGAACGGTGACTACTCCTTGCAGCAAAGACTCTGTCTTTTATCGACCATGTCTTTTGGAGCACGTGCTCTTCGTGGGTATAAGGACGAGGTTGTTGAAAAAAGCTTCTCGTCGAAGCCCTTCCCCACACAAACTTTACCCCAGAGCCTCCATGATCAGTATACTGCCGTTGACTATGGATATTCGCGAATCGAAAATACCATTCAGAACGATTTGATGAGAGAGTCTTCGGAACAGGCTCGTGATGAGATTCTTGGGGGCAAGGTATTGCGGGTTTCTGCGAGACTTAAACGCCATTCGGTTGTTTTTGAGGTTTCAAAAGACCAACTTTCCACTTTTCGCGATATTGTTGGCAGGCTTTTCTTCTTTCCTCTTGTGGCCGTGTGGTATGAAAGTGGAGGTATCAATATCGGGCACTACACTCCCGTGCTTATCGCACACTATCTCCGAACACTATCGTTGATTTTGCACTGTGCGTATCCGGCAGCACTTGACTTTAAAGACATGGCGGCAGAGTACCTAACATTGGTTACTCCACTCCTACAAAGAGTTGATCAAGAACAATTACAGGTTATCGAGAGTATTGTTACGGGTGTGCTTCTTCTTTGTGAGACCCTCGATACCACCCACCTAGTGACAAACTTCGACGGTAACCTAAAAATCGTTGAGAGCGTGATTCTGAGCTTATGGGAATCCATCATTGACGATAGGGTCAAGAGCTTATGTGCTGGGCTTATATTAAGGCTTGGGCACATGAGAGAAAGTATGCAGAGAACCATTCTTGATCAAATGAATGGGGGTTTTTACACATAGACATTTTGCACCAAAGTGAAAGTAGGAATGAACTTTGAAGACATTTCCATGCTTTCTTTCTCAGGTTAAGAACCAGACCCCGAAGTGTAATAAGGTCCTTGAGGCGCTGTATCATTTACAATGGTTGTGCTTGGTTGAGGGTCATAATATTTGTGACTAGTGAGAAAACCTTTTCTTACTTTTAATTAGCGATTCGCAATAGTCTCGTTGTCACTTCTCTGTACTTTTCTAGGTATTGTTATCTCTGGTCTACACCAAAACCAAGAATATATCCTGTTTTGTCAGTGTTGTTTAGCCAGCAGAGATGAGCAGGATTCAAAGTGGTTAAGTTAAAGGCGGTCCCCACCTGTTTCGTGCAATGTACCCGTGAAGCGTAAATCGGAGCCGGAGACTAAAATCCACCTAAAACAGTGTCATGGAAGACACTATATGGAGCGCTAAACAAAACACTTTCGTTTGTCTTGGGGGGTTTGACCCCCGAGAAGTAATCTTTTTCGTATTCGTCGCGTACATCAATGTAATTTCGCTCCCGCACCTGGGGGTCGCATAACTTGAGTGCCAATAACAACGTGTAATATGCATCATTTCCGGCGTTGTGCAAAAATGCATAAGGCTGATTGAGCGTCAGAAGCGCCGTTTTTAAGCTAGCCCCGTTGAGGCCATGAGTATATGAGAACATCTTCTGCGTGTCTAATTTACGGGTAGAAGCAGGTATGTACACCCCTAGATCAGATAACCATTTGACATCTCCCTTCAAGCTATGGCCCACCAATATGGTATTGTCCCTGTATTCAAAATAATCTGTAACCATCGCTCTCAATAACCGTCCAATCTCGTCAAGAGGCATGACGAATGATTTGCCCCCCGAAAAGTTGTATCTGTGGTCAACTACATGGACACCATTGATGAGATGTCGATTTTCTTCAACGAGAAAATGGAATGTCTTGATGTCTGGTACAAGAGCTAGTTCTTGACCCTCCGGGTTGTATATGGAGACACCTACTTCAGTGATGCGGGATTGGTCCTTTTCCCATGCTTCGACATCGATACAAAACAAAATCGACTCTCTAGTAAAGACACGACGCACCTGCTTCTCCACCTGGGTGCGGTTTCTCTTGCCAGTCAAGCGTCTAAGTCTTCCCTGGAGTAAGCATGTACGGAAGTAGCTAATTATTCTCTCCAGAAAAATTCTCTGGAGAATGTTCCCCGAACCGCATTCAGGACAGCTCATGGCAAAAGGAGGAAAAAAACATTCTAGCTGAGGTGACGAAAAATTTCCTCCATTCCCCGAATGTCATCCTGCAGAATGGGGCTCTCCGGGCAACAAACCTCGCAGGTGAAAGTTTGCAATTTTCTTATTGTGTTCGCGCTTCACTATGACGAAAATTCTTCGCTGAGACCCAAGAAATTTGAAAAAGGGTGGACCTGTAGCAATTGTGGGTGCTCACACAAGTTCGTCTTGCTTGAGATTTAAGCCAATAACCAAGAAAACCGCCGAGAGCTTTGTTTAGGTTTGAGTCCAGTAATGTGATGGATTATTGCACAATTCATGATTCGACAGAGAACTCAGTGCGATTCGAAGAGTTTACGTGGAGGAAAAATCGTGCCACATTTGGTACACTTTCGAAATCTTTCGATGAGAATCCCAACGTTACCTGTGCCTAAATATTACGTGTTCAAATTTGCGACGATTCTAAGAACTTTCATTAAACCCCAATCACGAATAGAAAGATACATGAGTTGCGGTGCTTATACGCCAAATTAGAGGAGTGTAGCGGTTGTTGATGTCGGCAGTTCAGTTAAGCTCGCTTTTCGTCCACTGAGGATCCCAATCCGGTTGGGTGCAAGAAGTGCGAGGAGTGAAAAACTTTCAACGTGTGAACAGTCACATTCCCCACGTGAGCTTGTACACGTGCTAGGCCCCTCGCGACAGGACTGACGGTGTCTGATCATTCGAGAAACTTGGGAAAGTAGTCCCTGTTTTTATTATTCAGTGCTCGTCTGGATTGTGTGTGGATTTTTTCTAAGGTGATATAGTTTTGCTGACGCACTAATTTTGCTACGGAACGGACCAGTCATGTTCGAGTATATGAGGTGGAGGTGTATATTCTAGCTATTGTACGAGCAAGACTCTAAACTAAGCTTGTCCTTCTACGTCCAGGTCGCAGGGAGACCCTTTCTACGTGGGCCCTCGAATCGTGGAAGTACCAAGACTCCCCACCCAAGACTCCGCACGTCCTCTTTACTCTCAAGTCACCGTGTCACGTGCCCGACTCGGCGGCAGGGCCCCAGCCGTGTCCATATCGTAACAAATTTAGTGCGGCTGCCTTCAATACATGTTGTTTCTTTCAAAAATAAAAAAAAAAAAGGAGAAAAGATTTTTCATGAGGAGAAGAAAGAGTCTTCTCAGACGGCCTTGAATCACAGTTCAAGGTTTAGGGTCCGAAGTATTGAATATTTGAATAATAAACTACTACATCTAATAAGAACGAAGCAAATCAAGATGCTGGAGAACCCAAATAATAAGAGCATGTTTTGAGATATGAGACCTTTCCGCGGTGTTCTTTCTTCTGGACTTCCTTGAAAGCGACAGTGTGGCTCAGTTACAAAACGCCTTGAATGCTCTTTTCAGCTGAGAAGATTCAAACGGATGAATGGAGGAAGAAGCCATTCCAAACACTTCGAAAATATATGTTTGAATATTTATATGCAAATGCCAGCACCAAGATTCATTCACAAAAGCATCAACAAGTACCAGCTTCTATGTAAGACGGTTAAACTTTGAACATTTGTAGTGCCTTTCCAAGACTGCATTACTATAAGGGGCTAATTTCGCACCTTTCCTGTGAGTAATCTGCCCAATCCGGACGTAGTATGAATAACTTGCCTCAATGTCCTTCCGAAACGGGACGACATCAGTACATCCCTGGATATGACCCCTTAAAAAACCCCCACCTCCCCACTGAAGTCCTGAAAAGCTTAATGCTGAGATCGATCCGGCTCAGCGAGGTTTGACTGTAGTACCGGGTTCAGAAAGAAGGAAAGAAGGAAAGAAGAAAGAAAAGAAATAAAATCAAGCCATATCTAGCACGATACAGCTTGTCTGTAAATGAAGCGCGGCATGAAAAAAGATGCCAATAGATTCGCCATTGTCTCGCCGATCTCTCGCCAATGTCTTCCCACTTCCTCCCCACTATCCCCCCAATGTCTCCCTAGTATGTCTTTAATTTCTCCCCATATCTCCCCAATATCTTTATGCGCCCTCTCATCTGATCAACTGCCTCAAATGCTCGTCTATACTTGTCTGGTTAACATCCTCGTGTTTCACATAGTCCACGCCCGTCAAGTGACGCACGTTCGGGTCGCACAACTTCAACGCTAGCAATACCGTATAATAGGCATCATTACCGGCATTGTGCAAAAACGCATACGGCTGGTTGACTGATCTAAGAGCATTTTTCAAACTCGATCCCTTGTGCCCGTGCGTGTATGTGTATATTTTCTGGGTATCCAACAACCGGATGCAGTTTGGGAGCACCACGCCAAGCTGGTTAAGCCAGCCAATGTCGCCACGCAAATCATGGCCCACAAGCGAACAGTGCATTTCAAACCCCGGGTCGAAGTAGTGGTCAACGAGACTTTGCACAAACCAGGCCGCCTGTTCCTGGGTATATATCCACGACGGCCCGTTCTGAAACTTACGCGAGTTGTCTGGCACGAACTTGCCGTTCACCAAGTTGACGTTTTCCTGGATCAAAATGTGGAACGTCTTGATGTTTGGGGTAAGCGCCATTTCCTGCTCACGGGGGTCGTAGATGGCGATTCCTAATTCAGTAATAGAGTTGTGATCACGCTCCCATGCCTCCACATCGATCGAGAACAATACCGAACTACGCGTATACACCCGACACATGTGTTTTTTGAGCTGCATTAGTTTCGTGTGGCTGTTTATGAGGCTGTCTTCAAAAGTCCTGAGGTGCTCGAGGTATCCGTCTATGCGCTCGACGCACATTTCCTCCGAAATGCGGCCTCCAGGGGAATTGTTTCCCTCCGAATCCCCGTATTGGCTGCTTTCGTACCCGGATCCATTGCTATAATAGCTTTCCCGGTCGCTCACATCGTCACCATAGTCGTTACCATACTCGTCAGCGTACCCGTGGTCATAGTTGTTGTCATAGTTGTTGTCATAGTTGTTGTCATAGTTGTTGTCGTAATTGTTGCCATGATTGTTGCCATATTCATGGTCGTATTCGTTGTCATATTCGTGTCCGTAGTCTCTGTCCAGATCGTACCCATTTGAGTCGTCACTGTGGTACTGCATTGTATCGTTTTGACGTTTGGTGATATCGCAAGCAGTCTGAGAAAACTTGAGAAATTCAGGCTTTTTGTTCTAGTTTAGAGAGCAAGGTTTCTCGAAAATAAATATGCCTTCTTTCTTCGAAAGTCAATGAGAGAAAGACGTGAGACTTGGGATTCTTTTTTCATCCGAGACTGCGTGAGACGCTTCTTTTTTCAGCCGGACCTGGACCCTCTACTGTATCGCGACGCCTCAAAGACTCAGAACTCTTTTAAAAGTCTCGAGAATTATTCATCTGTTGTGTTTTTTTTTTTTTTTTTCTTTTTCTTCTCAATTTATTTTTAACATAATTTCTAAATCCATCCATCCTTCTTTTTTCACTACTAAGGATTGCTTTTCTGGGGTTGACCCTGTCTTTTTCAACAGACATGATGTCGTGAAAGCACCACGGGATATATCGGCAGGTGAAAAAAAAAAGTATTTCTAAAAAATCTCTAGAAGAAGGTCTGTTCGTTTACATCACTCCATTATTATTTAAGTTTCTTTGGACTAGTGTTTATTGAAACTTGCTTTTTCTGTACAACTCTTTCGCTGTACCAATCATCTCGAAACTCTAGTCGCAGTTCGACTTGGTAATTCACGGCACGTGTTGATACATACATGCCCGTTCGTTTCGATTCTCTACTGTCCCTAAAAGTCTTCTACTGTGGACACCACGCTTAGATGTTTTTTTGTCTTGAAAATAGACACAATGAGAAAAAAACAGCCATAGTACTATAGGAGGGGTTTTCGATAATAGAAGGATACTAATCTTGTATCATACAAGGCCTAATATCCCTCATCATAGTGGGGTACCAATTATGTCAGACTCATTGGGTTATATTATACACCTCATGTGAGCATGAGGATGAAAAGCTATTACATAGTGATAAGCACAGTTGAGCCACCTAGAGGTTTCTACGTTCTTTCTCACTCTTATTTTTATTTTTAAGTTATTTTTATTTTTATTTGTTGTCATTCGTTATTATCTTTTGCTTCCTCTCGTTTTAGACCATCTTGAAGTACATATGCGAGTTCTACTTGAAAAATGTGTTCGATTTTTCTCCTGGTAATCCACATAAAAACGAGATTAGTCATTAATCTTACCCCACGCCCGCACTTCCAAACCAAGCAAGCACTTGCCACTTTCGGTTTCGTTGCCCAAAAACTGAAACTCTCTTTCCGGCTAAGATTTCCGGCATAAATAACTGAAATTGGTTGTGATTAGTGGCAGCCGTTTCTTACATTTTCCCTTCTTTGCCCGTATTTTCAAACTAAACGAGAGCTTGATGTTTCGAAAGCAACTTGGAGTAAATAAAGTCTGTACTTAGAACCCACGGTGCATATTCTTATGTGTTTGGTCGTTTGCAGAGTGTTAAAATGAAACACCCAATAAATTACACGCGTGGCACAAGAGGTAGCTCAAAACAAAGTAGAAGACAGCTAACAATCGACTGATACACCAAAATTGGCAAAAATTCGGCACATTATTCATTTTGGACTCACCCAGGATTTTGCGACCAAGTTTTCTATCCTTACACCAAGGCGAGGAACAACGATGAATTGCATCCTATTTTGTGAGTTTGATTTTCTAAGAATTCTATTTAAAATTGAAACTGGGGCTTAATTGACTAAACTCTTTCTTAGCAACCTAATCAAAGAGATTTTGTTTTGAAAATACTATCGGAATCACACATAACTTTTTCGCATTGTTAAATTCGTATCAGTTTCTATAATGTCTACAGTGATCTCAATAATGACTAAGACTCTTAGAACAGGTAGGTGTTCCTGGTCATACAAAGAATACAACTCATATATTAGTAAAAAGGCAGAGCTAAGGAAGTGTTACAAATTTAAAAAGATTGTAACACAAGAAACAACTCAACTTCCTCAACTTCATTGCACCCATTGCTCTCCGCATGGAAAGTGTCAGGGTTCTTATATCTGCGTATGTTCTAAGCAGGCTCTTCTAGTGAAACCAGTCTCGCTTTCCAAAACTTCGGGTCGGAGAGCCGGTCATTATACATTCAGAGCGGACGCCAAGCTGGCGTACTCGATTGGTAATAATGTGTGTCAAGCCTTGCACCAGCATTATTACGCAAGTTCCCATTGTTCGACAGTTGAACACAACTTTCCTAAACGAGACATCTCGCAGAAAGTACCCAGCATCAGATACATACCTTTAGAATATGCCACTGGCGACCACAAAAACAAAAGCACTCCAAGGGACTAAGAGATTCTTAGTTCAAAAATTAAAATATCCCTCTAAATTTTTCAACGGCATTACTGTGGTGCCTGTATTCTTCTCATTGAGAACATTCCGCATGGTCTCATTCGCTTGAAGAAATCCTTATCACTACAAGCATTGCGTCATCTTTGGTCTTCCTTCTTCAGGCCCACTCTAGTGTTTTTAATATCAACAAAAGTGAACAGAGTTGTACATGTTTCATTTTCTTAGGAAGAGAAACAAGAATATCAAAAAGAAAAAAAAAAAAAAAAACACCAAGAAGAAGCCCAGTCAGTTGTTTTCCCACTGTTTAAAACTTCCCTGACACACCACCCACAGCACTTCTAGCAAATAGACAATACCCATGTAAGCCTCACACGGGCTTGTTAGACTATGCCCATTTAAGTTTCCATAATCATTACTTCGTGACCCATATTCATTGCTTACATTCAAATTTCAGACGTTCTGACCACTTCATCACAAGCAATGAAGGCCTATAGTAATAGCAAATACAGCACCCATTACTGCAGTCAGTTTCCAGTTCCTTTCCGCCGCAAAAGGTGTCAAATGCACTGCGTTGGATGTTTTATTCTTCAGCGTAGTCATGGAAGACGATCCAGAAGTGGACCTTGAATCTTTGCCTGAAATCAGTGCCCCTGATGCCCCATCTTCCCATTTCGACTGAGAGCCAGTGAACCCCCACTGATTATACGTAACTGCTTTCGTATCTGTATTGGTATTAGTATTTGTGTTGATCGCTGTGGTAGTTGGAGTAACAGTGCCCGTCGCAGTGTTCGTATTCTTCTCAGTAATGTCCTCTGCTTTCGTTGCTGTGTTGGCTGCTGTGTTGGCTGCTGTGGCAGTACCCTTAGTTTCAGTGTTTGCTTTGGTGGTGTTTTCATTATTGTTGTTTCCTCCCTGGCCATTCGGGCCTGAGTCTAATCCGCCGTTATTAGCAAAAACGAAGCCTAGATGGAACAAGACTGGAACCGCAACAGAGGAGACAAGCGACATGTTGAAGTGTCAAAGGAACTAAGATTCGACTTAAGTGAAACGCCTTATCTGGAAAAAAGACAATTTACTTGGGTCTTTGGAAGCACTGGAGTGAGGAAGAGTAGAAAGGGTTGCTTGAGATGACGTAGGGGCTGAAGCATTTCTGTTCCTGTCTGTCAGAAAAGATCGTTAAAAGTGGCAGAGAGGCCCGGCCGTTTGTTTATGATTTTCCCGTTTCGAGTTAATTGATATGCACCATGACGTGAGGGGAGAAAGCCAAGGCACGCGCACCCGCACTCCCTTCAAGGCCAGGCTAGCCCACAGTAAATAGTGAAACAGTCATTACTGAAACAGATCAGACACATTTCATCGGTTTAAAAATCTGCTAATTTACTGAATCAGTACTGACACACGTTTTACTGCTTTGGCTGCAATTCCGAGCCATTTGACGGCTCTGTCAATATCTTCATCCTCAATGGCTTCCCTAATTCCTGGCCATGTTTGACCCTCGTACCCTGTGTATCTTCCAGAGGCAAACACAATGTGCTTGAACCAGCTTCTCTCATGTAAGCCTTGAGCATACAAGAAGTTTCTCTCAAAATACTGGATTAACTTGTTTTGGTGCACAACCCGGAAATGGAGCTTGATGCGCAGCCACCAGCCTAATGCCTTCCTATTGTCAAACTGTGACTGGAGAATCTCACTCTTACTGTCAAAGTCTTGAGCGTTTTCTGCAAACCGTTCCAATTGCTTCCTGGTGTGCTTGAAAACTTCGCCGAAAGAGAGTTTCTTGTGACTTTCTGCCTTGTACATCGTCATTCTCTTATCGTGCGAGCACTGTAAGGGCACCATCAATTCGGGGAACATGTACCTGGTTTTCGAGTAGTATAACTGCTCAGTCACCTCGTAAATGAACTCCTCATTGTGGGCCTCGTCTTCCAAATACTCTCTTGCCGCCTCTTCCGAGATTGGCTTGTTGTACCATTTTTTGGGGATTTCTCTCTCAAGTTGGTCGTAGTAGGTGATCAAGTCATTTGCATAATCGGTGATGGAGAAATCGATCAATTTGTGTTTCGAGAGCTCCAAAGCCACTAAAGCCAAGTACTTGGCCGCCAAATTGTGGTAGACAAATCCCTCATCACCAAACTTCTCCATCCAATAGTAAGAGTCATAGTTGGAGTGATACTGATAGATTGCGTCACCTTTGCCTTGGCCAAACCCGATATCTGCCGAGGGAATCCCCAAGTGCTCCAAAAACACGGTGTAGTCAGAGCCAGAACCCAAGTTTTTAATGCGGTCACCGCCTTCCTTGACAAAATGGTCATATAGCGAACCAGCACTTTCACCAGGGTATGGTAACCATCGAGCAACCTTTCTCAACACCCGGTTCAAAACGGGAGACGCACTCAACTTGAAATAGCGGCCCACAACCGCCACGTCCATGTTCAAATAGGCAACCACATTCTTTTGCAACCTTTTTGCCGCGTACTCGCCAAACTCCGTGGACCCCAACAACCCATATTCTTCACCGTCGTAACTCTGCAAGATAATGGTTCTTTCAAACTTGTAGCCGGCTTTTTTCAACGCGCCAAGCGCACGTGCAATCTCCAAAAGTGCAGCAGAGCCAGAGTTGGGATCACCTGCACCGCCTTTAATCCAAGCATCCCGGTGGTTACCAATGATAATCACCTCGTCCTTGTTCTCACCTTCGATCTCGGCATAAACGTTCCACAAGGGGGTGATGTTGTAGATTTGATTGGAGTAGAGGTTCAAAGTGACGTTGGGATTGGGCCCAATATTATAGTCATACCCCTTGAGCTCCCCTCTCCATTCCTTAGGTGCTCTTTCACCTTGTCCATTTAATTTCTCCAAGATTGGTTTTACCTCGCGGTAAGAAATTGGGAGAACTGGAATCCTTCCAATGCTTGCATGTGGGTCTTGTCTCTCCACATCTCCTTTAGACGCATATCCAGGAGTAGTTGGGTCACCTGGAGCCGCTCCAACCCCTCCAAGAAACTGTACACTGCCTCTTTGCACAGAAGACTCATGTCTGGCTGGTCCATGTGGATACTGTTTGAACCCATTAGCGGGAGTGACACCATAATCGTCGCCTGGATCCGTGTAGAGTAAAACGCCCACAGCACCATGTTCCTGGGCAAACTTCACCTTCAATCCACGGAAAATATGGCCGTAACGTGCCACGGCAATCTTTCCTTTCACGTCAACGTTCATTTTCTTTAGCAATTCAAAGTCTTCCTTGGACCCGTAGTTCACATATACGTACTCAGCAGTGACATTGCCGTTAGCACCATAAGCCAAAAAAGTGGGCACGGTATCGTTACCTTTGCTGGTAGGATCTTCAGGAATTACATCTTCCTTCAATGGTGCTTTGTACAAAATTTCACCCTTGGCGTCGATAAGATTTAAGTCATGGCTGTGCGGGTAACTGACAAAAATGTCGTAGGTGTCAAACTGCGCCTTCCACCCAAACTCCTCAAACTTATCCCTCGTCCACTGTGCGAGCCCAAAATTGGTTCCCGGCAAATGCGCTTCTTCGGTGTATCTTTTCGACCACTCTGCTGCGCGATTTTCCTTCAAGGCCTCCAAAACCACCTCGACGGGATTTTCGACTTTGGAGTTTTGGACGCATTTCAACTTGAGCGCCACCAAAAAAATGGCGCCTGCCAAAACAATTGTTTTTACAGCCCGGATCAAAAGCAGCGCCTTGGCGACAGGCGCCTTGTAGGTAAAAACATGCTTTTCGTCAAAGTCCATCTTGAGTTGACTTGAAGAGAAAGCAAGTAAACAAAGAGAGAAAAAATAACCTGCAAGAAATCGTCCAGAATAGAAAGAAGAATGTGGAGGCGGGGAGAAAGAAAGGAGGTTGAGTTTAATTGCCTCCCCACACCTCATTCAGTGCGAGCGGTGCGGCACACGGCATGTCTTGAATGAGGATGCGCACAGATAGCCACTGTGGCTGATAAGGATAAGGGCCCGGGTTTAAACTTTACGAATTACTAGGTCGCGGCAGGAAAGTACTCGCGCCTCAGTCGAAGTTCGGAGGGATCCTTGCCGAGTGTTTAATCACTTCACACTCCTCTCGACGTAACTATTCAGGTGTTTTGCTGCGTAGTCACTGTATTTTCTAAAACTCAAGATCAGTTGCCATAGAAAGCATCATGTAACGCTCTTTTCTATTTTTTGTTTACTTTCTTTTTGGACCTTCTTTCTTCAACATACTGTTTATTTCTCCTTTATAATTTTTCACATCATTCTGTACCACACCAGGCATTCGCACACCCCATTCCGCCCACCTGACGCGGCAGTGCATTTTCTTCAGATCATTAAAAAATTTCAATGGCTAAGACTGTTGAAATAAGTATAGAAACGACGTGCTAAATGCGTCCCCGCAGGGTTATGTGTATTAGATTATTCTATCGCCAAAATCGTTTCAATCAATCTAATCTTTTTCGGAAAGATTTTCACCGTTGGAAAAGGTCGTGCGCGTACTATGGTAATTGCGAAGAGTAATACTGTGCAATGCAATATTCTGACCGTTCAACAAAGACTCGTGCCACAAAATGAAAAGTAGCGAATTAATGCCATTAAAAGAAAGAGGGATGAAATGAATCTATGCAGATAATACTTAAAAAGGTGTAACCGTGTGAATACGTTCTACGGAATGCTGTTTCTTCGTACCTCGTATAATGCCGATGAACTGAGGAATGGAAATGTGGAAGCAAGTGAGCTCTAGCAGAAAAGCTCTAGGCTGTAACCAGTTGAGTCTACTCCATTATAGAATTTTTCATTCCACTACACTACACTACACTGCACCACATCGCCCTGTCAACTGGAGTGCATCGCAACACTGTGATCTTTGTGATGTGGTCAATCGTCTCCGTACAAATAGTTGAACCACACGTGTTCAATCAACAGGCAAGAACTACCTCACAAGGTACTTGAAGTGGCATTCAAACTCTATGAGTACAACCACGAAGGCCAGGTACTATCTTCATGAATTTTGTAAAATAATTTGAAAGGATATTTTATCTCGATGACAGTACTAATAGTGATCGAACACTCCAAATTTGCCTGGAATACAAGAGTTTATGTACTTGAGGAAAGTTTTTCTCCGGTACTGAAACGCTGACCAAGCTCTCGCAAGATGTAAATACACAGACTTGCAAGTATCGCGATCGAGGCGGTTCAAACTATGTCTTTCTCGCGCATGATACGGAGCTACAGCATGCCAAATGAAAAAAAAAAAAAAAAGAAGTCAATTCCAGAGAGAAAGTATCTTGAAGAAAATGACGCAGTTGGAGGAGCATTTCCGCCAATTGAACAAGCATCAAGGACTCCTGAGGAAACAGTCAAGGTCACAAAAACATAAAAGCCGGCCGACCTTATGCCAAAATACAATTGCCCGAGTTAAATAGCCCACAAGAGTGCCAGAGAAGAGAGAACTAACCTGAAGTTTTCCCATCAAACTGTTGATTTCTATGAGTTTATTTACATCCGAAGTCATGAACATATCAGGTGCGCGCGAATCCCTGGTGAGGCAAAAGTTAATGAAGACTGATGCTGATGACTCTTCAGGCTCGATTGATCTTCGATGAAAGATAAATTTGCTTCACAATAGAATCTGATTTAAATGCTTTCACCAACAACAACTGGTGGTCACTTATTCGAGTAAGTGGTCTTCCTAGTGAATGCTCATAATTCGGAAGAACTGCGAATGGTACAAGGCAGATTTTGTTTCATTATCTTTCAATCAGACTCTCAAAACGAGCCATTGAGTAGAGGCAATCTTCTAGATCCATCTGCATCACACTTTTTCCACAATAAACACCAGAGTCATGGGCCCGAAAGCTTCTATAATCTCAGAACGTATTCTTCCAAGTATCGTCAAACTTGTATTTAGACTTTCGAAAGGATGTGGTCTTCTGACTAGATGATTGGACTTGGTGCAAACTCGCGCGATGTGATATTTAAGCGACTAGCAGGCAGACCCAATTAGTGGGACATCAAAACAAACAACTACAAAGCAAACAAATATAAAGCAAACAAATACAAGAGAAAACAGACAGAAAAGTAAACAGACAGAGTTTCTGGCGGGTACACGAGGTCAAAAAAATCGACTATAATAGTTCGGGTCGTCTCAGTCCACGCACAGCTATTTTGACAACAAGGGCATATCTCGTCTACGTCCTCATGGAAATTCGAACTACGCGAACAATGGACTTCCACCAGACAGGTATGAATAGGAGATTGGCCGGTCGCTTTTCGGTCATTCTTTCGAGCAACAATGAGGAGGGTGGAATTACCTTTCGCGAAAGGAGAACAAACCTGGCCGTGCAAAATGTTTGCAATGTTTTTAAAAAGTATGTAACGGATGTTTATGTTTCCAACGCAATGATTTTTGATATTGTTGTCGAATTAATTTTAATCGTTCTTATTTTTAGTTTTCTTTTTAATGCAGTATATCGTGATCTTTACCTGAATATCGGTGCCTGGGGTGTACTAGAGAAGCGTATCATGTCTTGAGAAACTGACTAAGCCTACCCTAGAGTTTTCAAGGCCCCGCTGTTATAGACGTCAATACTGACAAATTTGTCAGAGGTAAATCCTATCCAAGCCTTTTGCTTTACATTGTTGTTGTTGTTGTTGTTTTTTTATTTTTATTTTTTTTTTGCATTCCCACCTCGGAGCATCCCGTGAATTTGGCGTTGGGTGATACAGTGGGACAATGAAACAATAGAAACCAAAAGAGGCAATGTCAATCCCAGTGCGAAACAAGACGCCAAAGACGCGATCTTCCCTTTTGAACCAAGCACCAAGTTTACACCGTTTGACAACACCCAGGGTAATAACCACCATCCCCAATTTATGTTCGCTTCCACGAAAAAAAAATAAGAGAAAAGAAGAGAAGAAGCCAAGGCAGGCAAAACCAAAGTCCTTGTCGTTCGACAACGTTTAGGCACACTATGAAACGCCAACTGGATCGGCAGGGAATCCAACATTTTGCTCGCGTGTTCCAGATCGCGCGTGGGTGCAAATCGGCTTGGTGACCTTCATTGTTCAACAGCCAGCCTCAAAAATGATGGCTTTCTATTATCTTATTTTAGGAAAATGGGCAAAAAAGGAAGGCCCAAGTATCAACACCGTAGCGTATTTAATATATAAGAGATGGGATCCCGTCCAGTATCTGATTCTGCTTGCCCTTTTTCCCTCCTTTCTACCGTTCTCTCTATCTCCATTCGCAACAGCCGTCTGCCTCGATATGAAATTCACTACTCTCGCTTTCTCCCTTTCCACCGTCGCCTATGTCTCTGCCGAGGGTATTAGCATTGGTGATGGAAATACCGAACTGATTCCCCAGGGCTTTTACCGTGGTGCCAATGGCATCCAACGTGTTGATGGTGCTGCACAAGCAACACCAGGAGCTGCTGAAGAAGGTGCTCTTGACGACCTCAACCTTCTTGCTGATTTTGTCGAGTCCGCAAATGAGCAAAGTATTACTATAAGCCACTCGCGAGCCACTGCGGTTGCCCATGAGTCGTCGCTGGCACGTGCCCAGGTCATTCCAGTGGAAAAGAAAAAGGAAGAGGTTGCTCTTATTGCCAAAGGCGAGGGTAGTGCTGCGGCCAAGATCAGTGGCTCGCTCGAGCTCAAGACCATGGATGATGGCTCTTCGTACATCTATATCAAGGAAGAAGGCGCTGCCAGAACGTTTAACTTGGACAGCGGTGTGGCCTCTGTTAAGGTGGATGGTAGTGTTAGTGTTGTGGGACACATGGAGGCGCATGGTGGCGTTGCCCTTCTTGCTGCCGGAAGTGTTGATGCCAAGGCGATGATTAAACAGAAGCTTGAGTTCAACGCCCAAGGTAAAGTGACCAATTTGCACTTCTACGCTTCGGCTCAGATGACGGTTGGAATCTCCATCGACGGCACTATTCCTGAAGGTTGCGAGCCCATCGAAATCTTCAAGGAGGCCAAGGCTTCTGCCTCTGTATCTGGTGTCGCTGCTTCAGGCTGGACCAACAGAACCATGAGCACTGTCACCAACTACACCACATACTGTCCTGTGGAAACTACCTTGACCATCACCACTTGCGAGTCTCAGACTTGTACTGCTCAAGAGATTGTTGTTTCTTCTGCCACCACTATCACTATCACCGGTGAGTGTTTAGTGGAGGCATCTGCCGGTGCCATTATTGCCAATGACGGTCCTAGGGCCGACGAGAAGACCTCGTCCAGTTCGCCTGCTGCTGCCACTGTCAGCTCTTTCAACGGTGCTGCCATGAAGGGTGTTGCCGGAGCAGCTGGAGTGGTTGGAATGATTGCTTTGATGATTTGAGCTTATAAAAGCTTCAACGGCTTGTTGGATAGTCCGAATTCACTCCAGACTTGTTCTCATTTTGGGGCAAGCTTAGTGCAGTTCTTTTCGCTAAATCTCCATTTCGGTCACGCTTTGCGGTGACACCTCGCTTTCTGAATAAATCCTTTTTTTTTTTTTTTTCTTCTTTGAATACGGTATTGCATTGTAGATTGTAGTAGAGGTGGGGCTGTGACATGTACGATCCAGAATCCATCGTTTTGGTACAGGCATGTCCGATCAGCACGAAATCAGGTAGAAATAGACGCAACTATGATGACGGACAAAAGTTTAGAGTGCCCCACCATACAGTGGGGCGTGAAGAGGCTTAAGCTAAAAATAACACCAGATGGCATTACGTATAAATAAAAACCATACTTGTGATGGCTGGAAAATGAAAATAGAGACAAATCTTGTGATATTTTATTACTTTTCTAAATTGGGGGCATGGCTATCTGGATCTATTACTTTTATTGTGCAAGTCCAGGGTTTTGAAAACGACCATATCGCTTAGAGTAAGTGCATAGATGGAATAGGTTCAGTGTTCAATGAAAAGCTTTGCAAAATCCTGTGAATGAAGTCTTTTTCCGTTATTGTAGGGAACTAGCCTGTCGATCATTTACAAATGTTGGTCAAAATCGATTACTAGAAGTGTAAAAACGCACTTTCGATTTGGAAGTCGCAAATTAATATTGTGAAATTTCACTTTGCACCTCGGGGAGCCTTATGTGGTTTTTTCTTCTGCTTTCATTGGAAAATGGTGTGATGAAACCTGCGGGATTCTCGTCCTTGTGAAAAGAGCAAACTGAATGATTGATTCAATTATCCCTCCTGTCCTAGATTTCTTATCCATTGGTGTGTTTCTCCTGATAGTACTAGGATACCCAGCAAAGTTTGCGTACATTGATTTTGGACAAGTGTTACCCTAAAGGCAAGTAAATAGAGTCAGAATATCCATTTTTACGGTATATATAAGTGTCTCTAAGGCGAGTCAGTTAACTCACTTAACGAAAAGATCCGACTTTGAAACAAGAGTTCTCGCCAAAGAAAAAATCCCATATTTTCACCACTATGGTAGGAGTGA
Source organism: Metschnikowia lunata (assembly GCA_030583235.1). Classification (NCBI taxonomy): domain Eukaryota; kingdom Fungi; phylum Ascomycota; class Pichiomycetes; order Serinales; family Metschnikowiaceae; genus Metschnikowia; species Metschnikowia lunata. The sequence goes on from JAJMHP010000079.1 coordinate 46,923, forward strand.
GCAGTATGAAATGCAATCCAAGGACAAGTCAGCCAGTCGCCTGGTAATTTGACGAGCGGGACCCTTCGAAGCTATTGATATGGTTCCTTAAGCTGAGAAAATTGTTTCAGGCATCTCCATTAAAACTCTAAGAGAAGGAAAAGCTTTCGATGTACTAAAAAGTATTTTCACATCTGACTTTAGAGGTCATCGTCTTCGTATATACGAGAATCGAAACCCTTCCTTCTCGTACACTTGTGCCTCGATATTTACGATGATGTACGAAAAAGACACAGTACTGATTGTAGGGTGGGGTTGTACAAACACTCTTTCTGTCTGTTTTGTCGAATGAATCTCTAGGCGACAAATAAACCTGTACGATTAAATTTAAGCGAAGCAGGTAAGTCGATGAGTGATAACTAGAAAAAAAAAAAAACTAGCAAATTTGTAACATCTAATTTACGACAGTGGACACGGCGTCCCTTGTTGCCAAAAAATCAATACTTCACCCACGATAAACGTTTCATCTCTGGTAAATTCTTTGTTTGGCTGGCATTTTCAAAGCAATCACGCCAATGTCATACACTGCCCCACTTGGGCTTCTGTTCTTGGATATCTCCACCATCTCAGAAGCGAGTACTTCCATCGAGCTGTTAAGCTGTACTGCACTTTCCACCTTTTTCTGAATTCCACAAAGACTAAGGACCTTCCTAACCTCATTCGTCATTACCAAAAGAATATCACTTGGACCAAACTTCCACTTATACTCATGCATCATCTTTGACAATCGAAGAACTTCTCGTTCCTGAGATGTTGCAATATCTTCCCGATGTGGTGTGAAAGTATTGAGCAATATACTTCCAGAAGACGGATGAGTCATGTGGACTACACTTCCATTTCGATACAAGCCAGCCCACATGTGATCAGTAACAACCAAAGTCAACATTCCAAGCCGGCCAATCACAGCAATAGAAGCATGAAATGTCCCGCTCTCTGTGTCACGGTCGAGACTACTTTGAAAAGCCTGAAGCAATAATGCTTGTGCACCTTGGGACTTACTGTGCCCATCTTGGAAAAGCTTCTTAGCTGCTGAGGTCATAAGCTCTGGAAACTTAATGGGGAAAGACCTTGGACTATTTGTTTTCGTTGCAGATACCATACCAATAGCCAATGATTGCAGATATGCACTGAACACTTCTCCAATGCACGTACTGTCAGAGCCTGTAGAAATCATTTTCATGCCCAAATCTGAAGTTTCATCAGTAAGATCAATCGCAAGTATGCTTTTCAATGCATCTTTTTGGTGGTTGGACGGAACCGTCTTGTTTGAGGCATCTATTTTAGTTGATTTTTCCACTTCATCGTGTTTGAGACGTCCCAAATCTGTTACTTCATACACATGACTTAGCATATCTTTTGTCTCGTAAGACTTCCCCAACTTGAAATAGACTTGTTTCTGGGGATACTTGAGCTTCTCCATGGGAAGATAACCGTGGTTTAAACAATTACATAAGACCACATATTCGCCGCTGTCTTCCTCCATAAAGGGGGTTTCGCCCAATGGTTTGGTAAATCTCTCAAAAGTAACATTTTCCTGGGTTTGCAAATTCAACATAGCGTTCGAAAACTGAAGCAGCGAATCAGTCGGCGTGGGCCCTGCAGCATCACAGAGAAAGAACACCATATTATCGTAAGTAGGAGAAAGCAGATCATCAGAATCTGTTTCGCCAAGTCCACTTGAGGTGTCCCCCTTTTGTATTTCAAACATTTCACCATAGCCCTGGTTCAACTTCTTACAGCTATCTTCAGGGTAACCCCCACATAATTCCGAACAGGCCATCGTAAGTCTCCTATCTTTCACTGGAGATGAGAAACTACTGTGACCTTCACTCGGTGAATCATCGATCTCGACATCAGTATATTTCTGGCGCAAAATTCGGCTTTGCAATGGAATTGGAAGCGAAGCCGGCAAACAAGTTATCAGTTTCAGTAGCTCGTTCGCTCCTTTGAAGTCTAAATGTCGACCCCCAATCTCAGCTGCGAAAATGTGGACTCGAACAAATAAAGGTATCAAGATTGCTATGGATATTTCTGAAAATTTCAACATGCTTCTTTGTTCGAGCTGACGTCTTTCAGTCTCGTCTACCGGTGCTTTGCTTTGAAAATTCCAAAATAGACACCAAGAATTACGCTTAACATCGAGGACTGGTTTCTTGAAAACTCAAGGCCGGTCATTGGCCGACTTCATCACAATGGTCTAATTGTGAGAAGATACTAAGATTGAGGTTATTCCAAGGAAAGCCGAGGTATTTCACTTCTTGCACATAGGACATATCCATTGTCATTGGACTCTTAATGCAGTCATGTCGGCTGGCAATCATCAAGTGCAGATGCATTCAATTGTTTGAGTACACCATGTTGCCCCTTCACGCTTTTTTTGTTTTTTTTTTTTTTTTTTTTTTTTTTTTTTTTTTTTTTTTTTTTTTTTTTTTTTTTTTTTTTTTTTTTTTTTTTTTTTTGATTTGTTTGCATTTCTCCGGCTGGTTTTTGAATCTGTTGCAGTCAACTAGTCTAAACTTAGAATGGGCAAAACAATGGAGATGATTAGTAAAAGCGCTTTTCCGTCATCGCGGATTCGATAATAACAAGCACCAATCCATACTTTGGTTGAAGGGCAATTGTTGAGAATTTTGTGAGATTGATATACTGACAAAAGCAAAGATGTGAAATCACATTACGAAGAGTAGAGAAAATGCTGCTCAGAATTGATACATGAGAGCCGACGTAACAAAATAAAGGACTGCTAGTCTCACAACCAAACACAACCCATTTTGTTCTTTCCGGGAGCCCTTCGAAAATGCTTGCAAACTTGGAATAGCGGTAATAGAACTTGAACTGTGACTCTCGCTTGCTGAAGTACTGATCACAGGTGGATTTGTCACTAAGGTGACCGCCGGTGACGTAGTAATTTCGGTAAAGGGCGTGGTTTCCTCTCCTGTAAAGGCAAAAAGCCCATTGCTGGGTATTCCACGTGTCAGTATTTGAGACTCTTCACTTGTATGCACCTTTGTCAGAGTTTGTATTTGTTCACTAGTGTGTATTTCCGTCAGGATACTAGTCGGTGCTGGAGTCTCAGTTTCTTCTCCAGTAAAAGCAAAAAGACCATTAGGGGGGATTTTTCGAGTCGCAGGGGTGCACACGTGAACCCTTGTGACCTCTTCATTGGTAGTCTCCTCAGTGATTTCATGGCTGCGGGAAATCAAAATAGTTTGAAAGTGCGATTCAGTTGGTGTATCTGTGAAACCAAATTGACCGTTCTCAGGGATCGTATGGAAAGTAGTTTCGCCTTCACAATCACAAACATCAGTCTCAGTGACAGTAAAGCCAATAGGACCTATTTCAGGAAGTGATTCTGCGCAATCGGCTATGCATTCAGTCTGGGTTAAACTGAAAATGACACTCTCAATTTGAGTAGTAACCGTTTCAGGAACCTTCGTTTCTGTTGGTATTGTTTGCTCATGCTCAGGACTCTGAAGAATTGTAACCTCGGTATTAGTTTGACTAGAGACAGTCTCTTCGGTTGCTGTAAAGCCAAACTGACCGGGTTCGGGAATAGTATGCGTAACAGTCAACTCACGACTTGTAACGTGCCCGGGGATACTAAGAGATGTGGTCTCCTCTGTTCCTGTAAAGCCAAACTGCCCATTTTCTGGCCGTGTTTCTGTTTCCAATTCACACTCACAAGCATCGGTTTCCAGCGCACCAGGTGTCAAATCCTCACTTCCTGTCAAACCAAATTGACCTGGTTCAGGCGGTGTTCTTGTTTCGGCTTCTGTTTGCAAAGAACAATGTTTAGTCTCCACTATTGTGTGTGTTGCGTGTTCGGTCTCCACGAAAGTATGTGTCTCGTGTTCAGATGCGGTAAAACCAAACTGGCCAGCCTCTGGAGGAGTATGAATCAGTATGTGCTCATTTCCACAGTGACACACTTGTATTTTAATCACAGTCGCTAGCCCATCTATTGTTCTGGTAATGGTAAACTCCTCGAATGATGTCAATGCCGAGTCCCAGCCTGAACCAATCTGGTCAAAGATGAGAGTTGCAGTTTGAACCTCGGTGTTTCTCAGTTGGTATGTCTCGGTGTCATGGTCGGTGACGCCGATTTGACCAAACTCAATCGGCAGCCCAGAAAGTGCCGAGATAGTTGAAATCTCGGACAGGAAGAACAATCCAAGTGGATACGTGTCGTCGCTCGGGTATATTTCCGACGAGGCCGTGACAGGAAATTCAGATGTAACTGTTGCCCCCAATACTGGGATGAAGTTCACGAAGAAAGCAGCAAAAAAAAGCACTAAAACGAAAGACATATTTGAAGTTTGACCGCCTTTGAGTACAGAAGATTATGAGAAACTAGCTAAAGCAAAAAAAAAAATAAGAGACGGCTTCCTTGGCTGATTCACCCCTTATTTATACTATTTAAGTGACAGCTAATTTATTTGCAGCCATTAGTCTCCGTGACGCCTCATGCAAGGCCAGCTTTTGCGCCCGCATTTATTGTATAAATCTCTGCTGCACGTCAATTACAACCATTTATTTTATCCTAATTTTTTACATCGGTACCTTTTCGTGAATAGGTGACTAAATCTTGGGGACTAAAGCTCGCGTAGCACTCTCTTATAGTACAAAGATCTGGTTGTGGTTGGCATATGTAGTGCCTAATGAACAAGATCATGGGATATAATATTCAAAATCCAGTAGGCGCCGGTAGCATGAAGGTTCAAGGCGTGACCTGGGAATGAGGGGAGAAATAGCTGCACCCTCCGTAAATTCCCGCTTTCTATAATTTAAATTCTTTTGACTACATATTGCTGCGGGGTACCTAGACTTTTGAACAAGATTGACGTAAGCGGCATGAGACGCCCTGAACCGAAAAGACTACCCAGTTCCCCTTTCTGTTCTATAAGTCATGTGTATAAATTTTAGGAATTCCCCCTTTATAGGATGAGGAAAGATTTTTAAAAGGAAGAGGAGTCTGCATTCGAATTTCGCTCAGTAGCTTAGAAAGGGTGACGATTACGTCTTTCTTTGGAACCGAGTGCAAGTATGCAATTAAGCCGAACATTCAGGAATCCTATCCTGCCTCCGGCAAATTTGAAAAACAGTGCGGATTTGCAGCCATATCTGAGTGGTGGCTTTTAAGTGCTCCCGATTCGAGTATACTTTTTCTAGCAAGAAAAAATGACCAAGTGGCCACAAAAACAAAAGAATTAAAGAGAAGTGGATTATGTTATTGAGCGGGTAAAACGAATTACTGTTGGGCTCTTGCTTGCTCAATATAGGCTTGCAGCCTTTGCGTTATTTCGGCTTACAATACCATAGATCAAGATCGGGCTTTAAATTCATTGGCTAACAGATCACAATTTCTTCTTTTCTTTCTCCCTTTTTGGGAAGGCCTGGATGAATAAAAAGTTTAAGTGAGACTTCGTGGGTGGTATTCTGTGAATTACTTTGATGTACAACATCATCCTTTTAATCAGATGTATCTTCCGAAAAATATGAAAAAAAAGAAAAAAAAAAATTAAAAATTTTAATTAAAAAATCAGAAAAACCTTGACTTATTTTCATGAAAATGGAGGTCCCAAAACAACCAATGTAAGAAATTGTTATGCCACTTATTGTGGTTGTGAGTTGTCAGGATTCTTATATCTGCCTAATGCATAAAGTCAGATCTTCTGGTAAAACCAGTTTCGCTTTCCAACACTGAGGGCGGGAAACCCGGTCATTATACAGTTAGAGCCGACTTGGCGTCGGCTTACTCGACTGGTACTAATGGGTGCCAAGCCTTGCGCCAGCCTTATCACGCTGGTTTTCATAGTTAGACAGTTTACGAAGCTTGCCTAATTGAGACACCTCACATGAGTACCTTTTCCACTTTTACCGTCGCGTATTATCATGCTTTCGATGAGAAGGAGGACTAGCCTAGACTTGGTGAGACCTGGATCGTCCCAAAGGTTCTTCCAAACACTCCCTGCCATAATCTACTTTGAACCAATTTGGTATCGGTCCAATTTTCCATACTGGTAGTCTCCCGGAACTTTGGGACTTTGTTATCAGGCCGAGGAATTATCTACCTATGCTTTAACTCGGATATCATTTTTCTTCAGAGGATGTTATTGAAAATGAAGCATCTTTGTGGGCAATATTGACGGGGGGTATAGTTTAGTACTTCCCACCGTGAGTGTTATTCTGGAGGCCTCGAGCGAAAAGTGATCGGAGGCGAAAAGCCAATAATGTGCGTGATGAGAAATTAAAAAGAAAAAAAAAGAGAAAAGGAAATGGGAGAGGAATTTTCTCAATATTAATTGAAGAAACCCACGACCTTTTTCAACCGTGGTTGACTAAACTATGTCAACCCGTTTTCCAAGCCCAGCTTTATTTTTTTTCTTCATTTTCGCCCAGGTTCCTTGCCGAGTCTTTTCCAGATCTAGGTTTCTTGCACTTTAGCGAACTGGTGCTTTCTGCCGAGCCGAGCAACCCAGGCACATTGCGCAGCAACGGCAGGAATTGGTGCCGAAGAAATATTTTCATTTTCTTAGCTAAACATACTTTTACCCAGACATGTCCACCTTTCTCAAATCGAGGGTTTCTTGTGTAAAGCCCCGCAAGCCAGCTACCTTTAAAAATGAATCAAAGGAGGAGAAATCACTCGAACAGATAATTGCAACAGTCGCTCCGGAGTTAACCTCGGGCTACTCCTACTACGTGAACCCAATATTATCGAGTGGCCACTCCCAAACGGCCTACACCGCATTGAACAAATTCGAAAATATTGATCATGTCCACTACAAGCGCCGGATTTACCAGGTGGAATCCGATAAAGTATTTTATCAGGTGAAAGGCGATGAAATGCCATATGACAGATGGGAAGGAAAGTCGACATTTGCAGTGGACTTTGTCGTGGGCCAGGATACAAATGACCCCGACCACGAGAAATACCGCCCATCCAGCCAAAAATATGATCTTCCGCCACGAACACAGTATATGAATCCGTCTCATGAACAAGCATTACTAGACAACGAGAAGCCTCTTGTGGTGGCATTACATGGGCTCGCTGGGGGCTCGTACGAGTCTTATCTCCGGTCATTTATGGTACGCGTAACGGGCGAACACAACTTTGACGGCTTAGTATTGAATGCAAGAGGCTGTGCCAATCATACCATCACGTCACCCCAGCTTTTCTGCGCCTTGTGGACCAACGACTTGCGATACTTGATCAACGAACATATCAGCAAGAAATGGCCGCATAAGCGCATCTTTTTAATTGGGTTTTCGCTTGGCGGATCCATTATTGCCAATTATTTGGGACAGGAGGGTGTAAACGTCTATAAAAATATCAAGGGGGCCGTAACCATGGGGTCGCCATGGGACTTTCCCCAGGCTTCTACTGCTTTGGTTGACAATTTCCTCGGCAGCCGCATCTATTCTCCGAAAATGTGCCAGAATTTGCTCCGGCTTCTCGACCAGCACTACGACGATTCATTGCATTTACATGACGTGATTGCTCAATACAAGAAGCTGCCAGAGCTGTTTCAACTTCAGAACTTACGGGACTTTGATGATGTTTTCACTTCGCAATTGTTTGGTTTCAACTCTGCTCAGGAATACTACCGGCATGCGTCGCCCGACCAACGCCTTTTAAATGTGCGCGTGCCTATGCTTATTGTTAACTCTTCCGATGACCCGATTGTGGGAGGCAAAACTATGCCCATCTCTGAGGTGCTTTTGAACCCTTACACACACATGATCGTCACTACAATAGGTGGTCATTTGGGATGGTTTGATATCTGGAACAATCGATGGTATGCCGAACCAATGGCGCGAGTTTTTGCCGAATGGAACAAGTGGGAGGTGAGCCCAATTCCAGAGGAAAAGTTGCCTCGAGCTACTCATGGAAGCTGGAAACACGACCGCATTGTTCTGTAGAGTGAGAGGGGAAGCTTGCGATGTATTGAAGAATTAAAGAATGTGGGTTTATGGATGTGAATGTTTAAATTCAAACTTGGTCGTTTCACTGATGACGAAGACAATTAAACAGCTTGATCGAGACCTTGCATTGGTCCATTTCTGTGCTGCTGGATACAGGCGTGGATTCCATGGAGAGGTATTCACGAGGAGGCGTCAGCAACTGCGAGTTGTACTCAACGGCATCATTGAAAAAATCACACTTGATGATTTGGTCTGCGAGCTTGTCCAAGGAAACACGCTTGTTTGGGTTCAACTCAAAGACCCCATTGAGCACGTGATTGAACTGATGCAGAATCGGAAGGATTGTCCGGAGTATGCCACGGTTGTTGAGGGTATAATTGTAAAACACCTCCTGGCGGTCATTGATGTTGGCCATGGGCCAGGGGTTTTTCAGGCACGTGATGTTGATGAACAACACTCCCAATGACCACACATCCCCCGCTAGCGTCGGGAAAAGTTTTGACGTCAGCTCCATACTAGAGCACTCGTCAGTGATAAACTCGTCCATATTGATCAACGACTTGACAAGACTGCATGTATTGTAATTGACGATTCTTTCTGGCGCCATGTAGAAGCTCGATCCACGACACACATTACAACAGATCAAGTCGGACAGCATTGCCAAGCCAAAATCAATGAGACTGATTTGGATCTCGTTATAATCGATTAAGTGGGGGCTATTGGCGGGACGTTGATATGCTGGGTTGTATGAGACCATGACGTTTTCTGGTTTCAAGTCACAGTGGTATACATTCTTGGAAGCGCAATATGAAACCACGTCGATTAACTGAAGCATGCAGTTTTTCATGAGCATTTGTTTGTCCTGATGGGGTGGAGGACACAGAAATATCTCGTTATCTATAATGTTGCCAAATAAGTCACCTTGTGGAAAATAGTCCATGAGCGTCACCACAGCCAAGCCTTCCAATACAAGCACGTGATGGATCGTGGCAATGTTGGGGTGTTCGTGGACAGCCAAATGTAGTGCTGTCTCTCTTAGGGAGAGTATATTTGACCCTTCTTTTTGAACAGTTTCTAAATTGAGTTCTTTTGCAATTATTGATGTCCGGGTCGAGAAATAATGGTACACCTTTTGTTGAATCAACAGTTTCAAATCTACACCTCGAGGTTTTTCCGTATTTGCGTAGTCAGTCAAAACGACTTTAGCAGCAAACGTAGCGGCCGTGGCCAAATCCAGAACCAAGTAAATGAGACCAAAGGTGCCAGCACCGATTTTGGTTGTGAAAAGAAAACGATTGTTTAAAACATATCCATCAAGACTATAATTAGCATGTCGTTGTGGTGGGGACAAATGGCTCAGGGCGAACGGCTTGTGATCTAAGAGAGGCAAAACGTGAAGAACCATTGCGAAAACTGTGTGAGTGTTGACCGGATGGCCCAAAATCGTAGTATTTGATGGGTTGCAAAATGACTAAAACACGCTCGGAAATGAGGTTATAGTAAGCCCGCTGAAATGAGAATTCGATCAGTGCTCGAGCTTCTTGGTGGTGATTGACCAGATAATAAAAAGAGAGGAGCGAACAAAGCAAGGAAAAAGAAGAAAGAAGAGAACAAACAAAATTAAACCTCGCTTTTCTCTTTTCTTGTTGCAACTGCTTTGGCGATAGTCGCCTATTTCCAGTGGAGTAATTTGCTCAGGAACCCCGGGGTTTGGCTGCGGAAAACTCGCTGCTCTAGGAAGTTGGAAGAAGTGCGAGCGCGGTGCAGGCGTGGCGGGATCCCGGGACTGGCCGAGGGTAGCTGTTGTGTGGTTTTGTTTGGCGCAAGAAAATTCGTGTCTTTTTTGAAAATTCTTGGAAATTCAAAAAAAAAAACCTTCGTGTTTGGAAGCTTCACGTGACGAGGAAGCTTTTTAGAATTCTTCGGTTTATGTTTGCTTGTGTCTTTGGTGACTTGAATGTTTGTTAACTCGTCGCAACTCCACCCCAAATTGCCAGTCGTGTGCTCTTATTTATTGTGTGCTTGATTGCGAGAAAGTCGTAAGTTTTTTTTAACTCGTATAGCGTGACGATTTTAGAGCCGTTCGCGGCCGCAAGAAAACCTGAAAATCACGCCCGTAAGTCAATATTTCAAAACGATAAGATTGTCTCATCAATCTCTTGGGAAATTTTTGCCTACCCAAAAAAGGTCTTTAGCGGTTCACATGATGTTACCTTTACTGATGTTGGACTCTGGGAATGAGCTACCCTGATGAAGATCTTTTTTTTTTTTTGTTGTTGTTGAGCAAAGTGAGACACTTTTCGCGTAATCGCATCATAATCCACGGCCAAAAGAGCTTGTTTCACCCCCAATTTTGAGAAACCCGAGTCGGATGAGTCCCGACCCAAGTTGCAACTTTCAGTCAGGCCTGTGGGGCTTACTCACACCACTTTTTTCCCCTGAGAGCTGCGAGGCACGAGGGCGTACGCAGGAGCACATACCTACCTGCAGACATGACGTGAGTTTCGGATTGGTTCCAGTGACTACCACTTTGAAGGTGAGCCACATTTGGAGCTTCATCATGCTTATCACCTTTTTCACTTGCTGCGGGCTGCGATAACTCTAGCTTGCTGGTAATTTTCAAGCGCAATGCATAATAAGGTGAGAATGGCTGGTGGTATCACGCCACGCTTTTTGCCCTTTTCTTGATTGGAACTTGCCTAGACTTATCATTGATCGAAACACCGAAACATTTTTGGGATGCTCTGAAAAAAAAAAAAAAAATTGTGTTTTCTGACAAATGGCGCGCTTTCTATTGCTAGCTCATTCTTCTCCTCGTCCCACTTCAGTTTAAACTATTCTTCTCGTGGATCTTTGTTACATTTCGGATTTGAGCGAAGCTATTGACTGTAGAAGACAGAAATCATAATTAGTAGAAGATCCATGATTGGTGAAATTAAAGGCCGGATATTTATCTCAACTGATGCCCGAACTTTGCAAACTAGGCATGTGGAACGATGGGTAGATTTCGTGCCTATCGTAGAGATAGACTGCATGCCCGAACCACCGCACTCTAGGGAACTTCAAAATACACACACTTAATTTTGAGAAGCCCAAAATGAGTAAGGCTCAACAATTAGCCTATGAAAAGCTCCTGCGGATCAGGCAAAGAAGTGCGAGTGAATGTTGAAAACTTGAATATTGCACCCCACGCTTTTGGGCGAGTCACCGAGTTTTCTCGAGTCTCAAGTATATGAGCGGGACGAGGTTTGAACAATCATAGTCCTCCTCAAACTGACTCAAATCAGAAAAAACTAACTGGAGAGTAGGCAAAAGACTAATGATACAAAACAATTGAAATCGCAGAAAATGTTTGAGTTATATCAGTTTAACGCGAGCGACACACACACACAACGAGGAACGTGAACCAAGAGGGTGGGCCGAGCAGTATATTGGGTGCAGATTTACAAACCCTTCTCAATTTATCCTGGTCTATTTGTTTCGTTCGTGCATTCATCAGCTCATTATGATGCAGATTCTCTCTCGTCCGTATTTGCCTCGCTCTTCTCTATGATTCTCTTGTACTTCATTACGCCTTAACTTCCCTTTTTCTCTTTCTTGAGAAAGTCTGCTTAGAAGATCGTGTGGGGGCGGCAACGCTTACGAATACGGTAGCACAAAAAAAAAACGAACTGAATCGTGACCAAACAACGCATCTAAAGAAAAGCAAAAGTCATGCTTGAAGGAAAGAGAGTGAACGGGAAAGTTTACTGAAAGGTTCATGCTAGAGGGATATCTCTCTCGATATTTAATATCAATTCCCCTGTCAACAAGCTAAATAGATGTGTGCTTCTGCGACAGCCAGTAGCGCGCAACACCTGACCATGTACACCCGTACACCGCGCGGGAAGACCCACGCGTGCTCGCGAAGAAGAGAAAAAAATCTTCACTTCCGCCCGTCTCCTTCTTTCTCCTCATCATAAAAAACGCTGCTCATTCACTGTACCGCCCTACATCAATGGGCGACTAGAGGGGAAAGAGTATCAAGAAAAAATCTAATCGGAATACGTCTCATACTGAGCTCTCTTTTTCTCATAGAAAGTTTGGATTCTGCGTTTTCGATACAGCTGTTTTTGGTTTCTGCAACCGCCCTGTAGCTCCGGGCAGGAAGAGGGGCGCCCACACAAATGTGTGCAGCTACCAGGCACGTGACTGATCACGCAACTTTTCAAGTAAAAGAAACCAATGGAACGGACCCACGCCACTGCTGTACAGCGCTTAAAATCCGTGCTTTTTCGAAGTTTCTGGTGGGGGCCAGGCCGTAGTTTCTGGTGAAATTGGGCAGATTGCTCCGCGTGCGAAAGAATATCCTGGATCGAACCACAGTAATTATTTTTAGAATTGAGCATATAGGGTTCATTTCAGACAGATTCGGAATCCGTAGTTTGCGGTTCCTTTCTCGGTAATTTTGCTCAATTGATTTCTTGCTTCGTTGTTTTCTTTGTGTGTTTTCAAATCTTGGCTTTCTTGCTCAATTCGTTTTTCCCCGCCTCTATTCAAGAAAGACCACAGTTGGCAATATCGGTACGACTATACAATCAAAATCATCCTTGGTCTATAAACTGCAGAGCTGAAAAATCAGCATCCCAAATCCAATATAAAAAGCTAAAAAGAAAGAAAAGAAAAAAAATGATAAAAAAATGGTAAAAAAAAAAAAGAAGAGCAAAAAACAGAATTACCCAATACACTAATCCGTCCCTGCGACAAAGCACACATGCACAGCCGCTTATTGGCAAAGATTGCCGTTTTCGGCGGAAAAGAACAAGCACTTGCTTTCCAAATCCTTTAAGCTGGGACTAAAGTCGCGAGAAGCACACTTCAGGCCAGCCGTAGACTGCTGTGCGTACTTAGTAGAAAGAAACGAAATGTTGAACTCCGAATTGAGGCGTTCCTCGATCTGTAGCAATTTCGAGTCGATTTGGCTCACCGACGAATCCCGCTGTAAACTTAGATTCTCGATGTCGTGATCAGAACACCACCCGGAGCTGATGAGCCGATTTCGAGATACCTCGTACGCCGTTTCCACAGACCGCTTGTGCTGTACCAAGAAAATCAGGTACTCCATCAAATCGTCGGGCGTGTTTAACATCGCAAGCTTGTCTTCGGGGTCGTCGTTCCTACCACAAGCAAAATCCTCTCCTTGTCGACTGCTTTGGGACGAGTATGCCAGCACATGACCCAGCAAGTCGTTGGAGTTATGAAGAGGATTCGTGACCCAGTTGTCAAAAAAGCTCTGCTCAATCGCAGCCAAGTTCCGCTTTGTCGAAGAAAGATTTTCAGAAACAGTTACGACAGGCAGAGGGAGAGCAGGGGCCGTAGAGGAGGCCGAATTCGATAACAGGATCGTTCGGCGTCGCGTTTTGGGCAATGTGAGCGAATTGTTCAGACCCAGACTGGAAGTGTGTCCATGCATCGGGCCCTGTGGCGTGGACACAGTAGTAGACCCACCGCCATGGACCAGCTGAGATGAGTAGGCGTTTGGGGAAAGCACATTTCCCAGAGAACTGAAAGTGGACTTCATGCTATCGTTTCCTGAAGACAGCAGGCAATTGTCGTGCGGAAAACGGTCGTTTTGGCTGGGCGAGTACAGAGGTCTGGATCCAGAATGCTCGAGATTGACGTTGGGTGGTTCCTGTGTCTGAGGAGACGGTATGGAACTCGAAGAGCCCATCCGTGAAAGCGAGAGCTTGCGGATGCCGTTTTTGATGCTCTTGAGGTGTCTCAAGGGTGACGTGTTGGTGCTCTGAGTTGGGGCAGGAACTAGCGACGGGGCACTTGAAGAAAGATGCTCCACTGATGGAAACGCAATGGGCGGTGTGTCGATACCCAACGCCAGCGCGTCCAAGCCATACAGTTGTGGGACGAACAAGAAGCTTTCGTTTTCACTGGCATCGGTTAATGATAAGCTGTTTTTGTGCAGGCGGAAATAACCCGGATCGGATCCAGGAGATGATCCGGGGGGTATCAATACCGTTGCCGAAGCAGCGGGAATAGAGGTGACCAGAGTCTTTAGACTGGGCCTAGCGTTGGCAAGCGATTGGACATCGCCACTCTCAGGCAAAGGAGGTAAAAGCGTCTCATCGTTAAGGCGGGCGTCCGGATGGGGTAGCAGCAGGGCCGGTTGTTGAATATGAGTGTTGTCGGTTTTAGGAACGGGTAGATTTCGTAGATTACTTTGGCGGTCGGTTTCTTCAAGCACTATACCAAGTCCACTCATGGTAAGATTGTGGGAGTGTGGCAATATGGAAATGTGTAGGGACAACTTCGGGAAAGAAACAAGGCGGTGGACTTAAAAACCAGCCACCTCACTTGCTGTGGTCAACACCGAAAAGAAACCAATTCTTCGGTGTGTGAGATGTCTTGCCTCGCCGGACTTGTGATGATGTGAGATGCGAGATCTGGGAAGAATTTCTTTTTCTTTCAAAACAACTCCCGGAAATTATTTCCAAATGATGGGTTGGCGATAATTAGAAGATGATAGGAAAGACTGCGTTGGCGTTCTCGAAGTGGACAGTTGTGTGAGCCACGATTTGGGTATTTTTTTGCGTGGCGGCAGGTGACTCTGTGTGTATCGTTGGCTGAAAAACACCGAAAAATGAGATCCAGATGGAGTGAGGCCGAGGGTAAACACTGAGACACCAGGTAAACACTGGGTAGACACTTGGTATACACTTGGTAAACACTAGAGGGATGACACTCGAAAAACAAAAGTCAAACAACCAAAAATTTTGGGATTTCCAAGAGAAAAAAAAGTGGTGTCTTCGTGGGGCAGGACAAAGTGTCCAGTCGAGTGGATCAAACCAGAGGTGGATATAGTCTGGTCCAGCTTGAGGCTCGTTCGCTCGCTCGCTCTAGGGGCCAGAGCCATATGTTGTGTGCACGCTGCAAGTGTGCGTGAGGTGGACAAGCCCTATTTCACCTGCACTACACCATGCACCAATCTCCGTCTGGACTGCACATACTGAGCTTGGCGGGCGTACACCAGCGCCGCGTGTGCAACTTACTTTGTGCAAACGAGCACTTCTTCGCCAGCAGGGGCCTGAGAGGTGACGATCACCAGAAGCGCAATAATTGGGCAGGAGACGAGGAGCCATGCACAGCTTGTCGGTTATTCAAAAACCAAATTCGTGTGCGACTGACCTTGTTTTTGTGTGCCCTAAAATTTTCCGGAATTGCCCCTTCTAAAGCCACTTCCACTGATGTTTCACATTTTCGGTCTTCCCACACTCTATGTGCTCTAGCTCATACATGCGCAACCGAGGCACCCATCGGTGGACAACTGTGCACCCACGCGCATCAGATCACTAACATGCAATCAGCATTCCTCGGTCCGCCAGAGGCTTGGCGCAGGTTCATCACAAGCCCCACCCACCCGCAGTCCGTGAAAATCCCATCTCCTTCCTGGGGCCTGGCGCAGTCTGGCCCACGCCCCCTCGCTCCATCACCACGACGCGCCACCACTCCCAACCCTCGTCTGTTCGCTCACACACTCATCCGAGCCTTCACCTTCAAATTTACAGTTTCGACGGCAAACGGCAAACGGCGAAGTTATCGCGTTTCCACACCCCCTGTTTGTGACAAACAATCAGAAGGAAACACAGCCAGAAGCCCCTATTTCTCCGTCAAAAGTGGTGAACGATTTTCTTTTGGTAGCATTTGTTTTTTTTTTTCATTCGAACCCATTGTTAAAATTGTGTTTGAGATCAGTAGCCACAACCAAGCCTCTTACGCCTCTTATGGGCTTGTTCAACACACGGCCAGTTTCACGCTCACATGTGTTAATTGATCGAGATTTGTCTCTGTACCTGGGCCTAGGGGCCTGCTCCTTAGGATCGTCAGTTGATCTTATGTCATTAATTTGGTGGAGCCTCCGCCTGTTCTTGCAATTACGAGGGGGTCAAACGGCAGGCTTCGGCAAATTCTAATCGAGGTTCTGGCTATTTTGGGTTTTTTTTCCAAGTTCAAACGAAATCTTCTTGATTTGATGGCTTTGATTTCTTCTTTTTCTGAAACCCAACGAACCAAAATTGGTAAAATTACCCATTCGGACCCATGTTCTTCCAAACGAGTCACGACAGCTTTTGGCGGCAAGTGTTTTTTTATTTGGCTGCGCGCACTGGCAAACGGGATGCGGCCTCAGGACACCGGCCTCCCTCAATTTTAAGACTTCAACCTCTTGACCTTCGAGAGTAGCCTAACAACTGTTACTTTGGAAAAAATCTATTTGCCAAAAAAGGAGGTGTTTCAGATATAATTTGATTACATTTTGGATTCTACAATTGCCTGAAACATGGCCTAAGGTCACTCAATTTCCACAGGTTAATGGATGAAGTCTCGCAGCTTCACGCAGTCACCACTTTCTATTGTCGCACGCAACCGGAAATCGGCGAGCGCACGACCTGATCATTGAAGGCACGGTCTAGACTCTTCGGACCGACGCAAGGTACCGCGCACACAGAACACATGCATTATTACGGCTCCGATACAGGTGCCTGCAGTTGCGATCTTTGAGTGGGTGGCGGCGATCATGCACCCTGCATTGGTTCCCCAAGTAGAACAAATCATTTTGCTGATTTTCGAGCATAGAATCGCCTTGGTACAAGAAAAATTTCGAGTTGGTTGTGGGAAAATTCTTCAGCTGTACCTTTGGGTCACGGACGGGCGCAACTCATAGGTCATCGCCTCAATTCAAACAATTCCTAGATGCACTTATGTTGGTCCAATGCAAAAGAGTCCGTGGCCCACTGCCCTTGCATGATGCTGCCAATAAGATTACCCAAAACAGAATATTCCCCGGCCGACTGTTGATCTTCCCCTTTCAAGCCTACCTCATCTCGCTTCATTTAATTGCTTTTAGGTTTTATTTTTCGCTTACTCGTGCTGGGACCTTCTTACTTGCCAATGCCTTTTATCCGCAACGAAAACTTCGTTGGTTATTCTTTCTCAATTTGAACACTCCCGTCAGACTATTGCAATTCGCACAAATCCACACATTAGAACTCCCGAGAGTCTAGACTCGTATTTGGGCGCTGAGCGCAATGCAAGATTTTAAGCAAGACGCATAAGGAATCCCGCTATCTCCTGCGCGGCGCTTGGCTTTTTTTTTTGTTCATCACTGTCGCTCTTGATCTGGTGAACATTCAACAATCTTGTTCTCGAAAATTCTGATCGAGTGTTTTTTTGGCTTCATGAATCTTTCCTCGGACTTTGCCAACTGTTTTGGCGTGACACCCGCTGTTTGAGCGCTTCGCCTATTTCGCCTCTCGCACTACCCTCTCCGCCGTAACCGTGTGCCGCTAAGACAAAAACCACAAACCACCAAAGCATCTTTATTCACGTTAAATTTGAGTCACCACTTTGTAGATGCTTTGTTCTCCTTTGAAATGAATGAAACTTTGCCGAAACTTGCCATAGCTCACGCCTTAGAACAGCTCTTCTGGAATTTGCTGTGTGAGGCAGATCCAGGCGTGCGTCGTTTCATCGGAACCACAACCACACACATTCATACGTGATTTTTTAAGAAGTTTGTTCGTTAAGATCATTCTTGATGCACTCTTCGGCTCACAAGAAACTGAGCTCAATGAAGCGTAAGAATTAATGATTCCAGAAGGGAATTCTTTTTTCTATTCGTTCCAAGTTTGACCTCGTACCAGAAATGTTCCAGATTTCTATGGCACTTGAGAATTATCTTAGTTCAAGCAGACAAATAAGAACCAGCTTAGTTTTCTTGTAGAGATTTCAGTATATTATAATTCACTCGTTCTTGCTAGCTTTTAAACCTGACTTTGTGGCATTTTTGCTGGGGCCCCTCGCGATGAAAATTCAGTAAGTTCAGTTGCCACCGAACAATGAAATTCCTTCCTGTATCTTGAGGATCGCATAATCGTCAAATGCCACGTGAGCATGATAAAGTGCCAATTATTTGAGCCTTGTTGAACAGAGAATTCCTGTTCTTTTCGTCCCTTCTCTTTGTTATTTTCCTAAAGTGTTCAAGATTGTATCGTGATGCTTTATAGAGCCGGAATCTGACCCCAAGTCTGAAACAGTTCGGGGGTCAATCCTTGTCCAATGACCCACATCATCATTGTTTCTTTTCAAGAGAATTGAATGCTTCTTTTTTTCGAGGTGAGTGAATTCATCAGAAACGGCCACACAATGATCACACAATTGTCACACCCGAAGCCCTTCATGTTGAAGCAAGACTTGGCAAAATTACAGAAAAGACTCTATCCAAATGGTCTTGTGAATCTGCTCAGCTGTGCGCAAATCAACACCCATAGTAGTGCCCGTCTTTCTTTTTGTCACACCACCAAATGCTCATCGAGAGCGCCATCATTGCTTTATACTCAACTAGTAGGCCAAATCCGAAGTGTTTCACGCTTTCAAGTTATGGACAAGGAAAACTTCAAAAAAGACCTTTGAGGAGCAACTCATGCAGAGATTTTAGAATATTCTGTTTAGGCAATCTCTCCCTAATCACCATCTAGAGTGCTACTTCCTTGGTAGTTTATCCCGAAGATAATTCCAGTAGTTTTTTCGAATAGGGTCAAATTTCTCCGCTAGAGCTTCGTAGATCCGATCAGCGTCATCAGCGGCTCCCTCAACAAAAGCAATGTTGGCAAGCAACTCCAATGCAAAGGACGAGGACACAACATCCTTCTCTGCATTTCCATAAGTAAGGCAAAAGTCCTTGAGCTCGCACAAGTCTTTCTTTGCCTCATTGTAAATGCCCTTCAAGTAGTTCCAAGTCGATGGATTTTGCGGACACAAGTCAATCTTGTTCTTGACATAATCGATTTCTTCACTAACTACGCTGGGCAGCGGCTCGCCCCCTTTAAAACGCAAGAAAAACCTGTGCGTCCAAGCACTATTATTTCTCACGTCAGCGTCTATGAGCTTGGTTGTAAAGGCCAATTCAGACTCATCGGAATGAAGAGAAAACCGCTCGACAAACCATTTTCTGTATGACCACACATGGTGGTTCTTCGAGTCTTGTTCAAGCATCATATCCAAAATCGGATACTCCCGTTTGTGCTGAAACTTTGCAGCCAAAGCGGGCTGACTCATGATCTCTTCAATTACACGCTGACGATAGTTCCAAATCTGGTAGTTTTTCTGGTTGTCCAACGCCACAACTTCACACCAATCAAGCTCTTCAAACAAATCCTTCCCAAGCCGCGTGACAATGTCAAAGCGGTAATGCCACGTCGTATAGTGTGACGCAAGGAGACCTAATGCCTTTTCCGTGAGGGCCAATGCATCTTCCGTATAAGCTTTTTCCTCGAGCGATTTCCTAAGCTCGGCCATAGTGGAGCTGTACTCCTCCGAGTAGAGGATCTGACATAATTCCGTCATTTTGCAGAGCCACAGATAATATGATAAGGATTTGGTTGAAATGATAATTTCTAGGAGACAAAATCAAGATAACTCGGACTGACGGCCGATGTATTTGAAGTGCGAGTTCGCGAAGCTTGGAAACTGGCCGGTGAAGTCTTTCGAGTGCGGCCGGTCACTAAGGAACAAGGTGTTGAAATGTAATGGAAACGACGTGTTAAATGCGTTCCCACACCTAATTCTGTGTATTCGACTATTCTATCGGTAAAGAGAGCCCCCTCTAAGATCTATCTTCCGCGTGCTATGAAAAAATTTTTCCTCGAGATGGAAACGTCGTGCACGTACCATATTCACGGTCCTGTGCACTCCGTTACCGGAAATTGCAACACT
>JAJMHP010000080.1:0-65505 GCA_030583235.1 Metschnikowia lunata
GGGGGGGGAGCTAGGGTAAATTGGGGAACAGAGTGTTTATCCATTACCCACCCGAATTGCCCAATTGGTCGTTATTCAAATAGCATATTAATTTTTGCAGGCATAGGATGATATTAAGCGATAATTAGAGCAATAATAATTTTACTATTAATTAGTCATACTGCATACTTATGGCACCCATTATAATAACGGGAATTCTGACGAGTCGTACTAGCCTTCATTCAATACTTGTCCGAAATCTGTGCACTCCAATGCTACGATTTTCTGAGTATCCTACCACCCTTCCAGAGAGACGCACCACTAGATAAGAAGCTACGTGAAGAAGAATCCGTTAGTCATTGGTAATTTTTTTTTTTTTTTTTTTTTTTTCACAAGGATAAAATTAATGACACCATTTTCCGATGAAAGCAGCAGGAACAAAGCTAATGAAGCTCCCAGGCGCACAGAGTGAAATTCTACACGTTCTTTCACGTCCAATAATCGATTTTGACCAACAGGCGCAAATCGTCGACAGGGCAGTGGTTCCGTGCTCTAAAGGGATAAGACTTCATTCACAGAACTGTTCAAGCTTTTCTTTCGAGCCCTTGGCCTATTTCAGCTGGGCACTTACCCAAAGCAATAGAAAAAATTACGACCTTTGTCCCCGCTCTTTCCTAAGCCATCACAAGCAGTGTTTAAAATGTATGTAATACTTTCTGGTGCTATCTTGAGTTTAATCCTCGTTTAGTCCCCGTTTGATCCTCGTTTAGTCCTCGTTTAATCCTCGTTTAATCCTCGTTTAGTCCCCGTTTGATCCTCGTTTAGTCCTCGTTAAATCCTCGTTTAATCCTCGTTTAATCCTCGTTTAATCCTCGTTTAATCCTCGTTTGATCCTCGTTTGATCCTCGTATAATCCTCTTCATGTTCCTCGCCATGGTGCGGTACTTCAAACTTTTGTACCTCGTCATATTCTCATCTGTGTCTATCCGATTTTGTGCCGATCGAATAAGTCTGTACGAAAGCGATGTATCTTGAACAGTACATATAGTGTACGTTGTGATTAGACCGCACGAATCAGCACTGGATAAGACCACCGACATTTCGGGCCGGTAGGGCGACGATTTCATTCTACGGAGCATTATTTACGGAGCAACCCCCTTACGTCGTACCGGCTCCAGGAGCTAATTAAGAAGGAAAAAGCAGTAGTACTCTTCTATTTGCATAGCAAGTCAGGTTCCTTGAAATTGAGGTTCCTTGAAATTGACGCTCCTTGAAATTGAGGTTCCTTGAAATTGACGCTCCTTGAAATTGACGCTCCTTGAAATTGATGCTCCTTGAAATTGACGCTCCTTGAAATTGACGCTCCTTGAAATTGATGCTCCTTGAAATTGACGCTCCTTGAAATTGAGGCTCATGGAAAAATAAGAAAACAGAAGGCACTTCCACACAACCTCAACCAAGTCCACTGCCGCATTGAATACGGAATTATAATCTGTCTTAACTTCCAACAAAACTAGAGCTCGGTCTCAAAAAAGAGTCAAATCGGTCGGAATTAGTTAAAAGAATGGAAATCCATGCCCACGTGGGTGCGAAAAACGAGCAAAAAGAGGATGAAGTCAATTACACGGTTCTAGGACACACCATGTTCTTGGACATCTTACAAAACCAAGAATGTCTGAGTTGTGGGAGGCCTGGTCATAACAAGGTCAGCTGCTCGGAATACAAAAAATAGGCGATTGTTTAAAACTTCCGGCAATCATACGTATTTTTTCAATCGAAGATCCATTAACTATGCGCATGCCCGAGATCGTAGCATGTCCGCGAACACAGTGATTGACGTCAGATCTGACATTTTTATTGACTAACCTCGCTCACTTACTCGATAGCAATAGCGATAGCTTCAATAAGCGTATCGAGCTCTTTGCAAAAATATCACTTTTTTCTTCATTAATTTCTTCAATAGTTTCTTCAATCAAAAAAATAAATGAGTAGAAAAAACAAACACCGCTACCGCTGGTTCTGGCGTTTTTTCTTCTCGCGCTCGTACTGGTTTTTCTCTGCGCCCTCCACCGTCGAAATAGAGTTGACAATATTGGCCATTTTGCGGTGGTAGTCCGAGTACATTTGCTTCTTTTCCTCGATCTGCTGCCTGGCCACAAACTTGGTTTGTTTGCGGAGGTCCTTGACCGCCAGTTTCTTCTCTTTCTTGAGCTGGGTGCGCATCTTGTTCAACTCTTGTCTTTCGCGGTTGATATCGTAAGACTTCTTGTCTGGGTTGAAGTTTTCCTCGAATTTTGGCGCATATGTCTGGATCGCCATCTTGCGGTGTTGCTGGAGCGTCAACGGTTTCCGGCTTTGCTCCTGATTTTGAACGAGTTTGCTGAATCGGGTCAAGATTTCGCCAAATTTAGGTAACTGACCACTGTAGAATCGGGCTGCTACCTTCAACACAAGCACAAAAGACCGAATCACCTCGATACACGCGCTTTTCTCTTTCCATATCCCAATACATTTGTCCATGAGCGAAAGCGTGCGGCCTAGTAATTGGAACTTGAACAAAGACACATCTTGAGGCTCGGAAAACAACATTTGAACATGAAGAGGTTCTTCTTTAAGCGGAGAAGGGGTGTAGTTCTTATCGAGACTTAGCATTCTGTTCAGTTTGCCGCCCGAAAGCGTGCCTTCAAGAGGCGGCACCTCGGGTAAAAGGCTAATCATGCACCTTTCCAAGAACATCACCACCTCCGGATCAAATCTTTTGGCGTAAGATTGGTACGCAAGCAATATCTCACACAACAAGAGACCCTGGCCCAACTGTTGTACGGACAATGTTTCACGCGCCCCAAGACACACACTCAAATATTGATTCAAAAGAATAAGAGCCGGCGTGATTACAAGATGATAGTGGTCGGAAGTGGAGAAAAGGTACCCCAAAACGACGAAAAAAACCGTGTCTTTTTTCTCGAGCTTGAGCGCCACCACGCGGGTTTCGATGCTCTCCATCATGCCTCGGATCACCTCCACAAGCGCCTCGTTGTACCGTTCCGCCAAAGTTCTTAGGAGATGAGTGAGCTCATTGATGTGGTTCAGATTGGCGTCTTGTTCGTTGGCCACGGCCATGATGTGCTCGAAAAGGATCCCCACAAACACGTCGGTTTTCTGTTTGTTTCCTTGCGCAAGCCGCGGATCATACACCTCGAGGATCTTTTTAATGAGTGCGAGCGTCTGTTTCAGGTCCATGTTTTGTGTTTGCTCAGCAAACTCGTCGTAGGTCGAAGGCATGGATACAGGGGGTGTTTTAGGGAGAGTTCGGCCAGATCTGGGGGTGTTTTCGGACACCTTCTCGTCCTCAATTTCGTCGCTATCATCACCATCATCACCGCCTTCTCCCTCATTATCATCACCGTCTTCCCCATTGTCACTTCCAGCCCAGAACTCATCGCCCAAATCATCCCCTCCTTCCGCATCTTTATCCTGCAACCCCTCCATTCGCTTTTTCCGGGCTTCCTCCAACAGTTTCATCTTTTCCTGGTGCTCTTTGGCGATTTCCTCCTCGGTCTTGGTGCGGTCCGCTGGAACTGCTCTTCTGTCGTAGGTGAGTTCGCGAACTTTGGCGTCGTAATCAAGATCCTGCTTCGATTTCGCATGCGTGTTTTGGGTGTTTCCACGCTGGTGGTGGATCTCGCCCATGACACTTGCAAAATCATCGTCCAAATCCATGATTTCCTCCTGGGCCTTTTCAAATGCCGCCTGTCGTTGTCTTTTATAGAATTTCGACTTCGCAATCACTTCGGCCATCACCTCCTTCTTGGTCTTTTTGCGTGGAGGCTGGTCCGAAATGCTATCTTCGTCCACATAACGTTTTTCGCTCGATGCTCCAAGTCCTTCTTCCTCAGGAAAGCCTTCCATTTCGGAAAAGTCGATTTTTTTGCCCGAATGAGTAAGCGTGAGTCCACCATGTGCATCATCGCCATCGTCGTACTCGTCGTCGCTGCCAAGGGCAAATACGTTCTTTTTTCTCGAACTTCCTTGCCTTTCTCGGGTGAATCTCTGCAACATCTTTTCCTCTTCGGTCATGTTCTTGTTGCTTTCACCAAATCTGCGATCAATCACCCCGCCAACGCGGTTCCTCACTTTCTTCTCCGCCTCGTAATCCAATTTCAAGGCTTTTTCCACCGAAGAATGCGTTTTGGCATAGTCATTGTGCTGTTTAGAGCCTGCTTTGACGAATTTCCCTCCTGCAATCACGGAATAATCGTGTTTGGATCGGTTGATGCGCTTATCGAACTGGTTAAACTCATCACGGATCTTGCTGATTTCTCGTTTTTTCTCCTCCTGGTCTTTTCTAGTTTCCGACGGTGCATTTTTCTTGTTCTTTCTTTTGATATTGGTCTGTCCAACGAGCCCTTTAGCTTTGAGAGCTTCCTTGAGCTGTTTTAGTTGCGAGCCTGCCATGCCTTTGAAAATTCAGGCCAGATACGGGGATATCAATTAAGGAAAGAGGCTGGGATTCAAACAAGCCCGAAAATTCTCTTAGTGAAAGCAGGAATTTTGGTATCCTTTTTTTTCAGTCTTGAGTTTCGTGTCTGATGTAGTGTCTCATCGCTGCGAATGATGAGATGCTGCAGCCTGCGCGCGAAAAAGGACTGCACAGTGAATGTCTTATGTGAAAAAAAGATAAGCTGCGAAATAGGTGAGAGTGAGAGTGAGTGAGAGTGAAAGTTATTATATATGATAGGATTGCACGTAGCAGTAGTGAGGAGAGTTTGAAATTGTAGTTTCTGGGATTTCTGGGATTTTTGGGATTTTGATGATTTTGATGATTTTGATGATTTTGATGATTTTGATGATCTTGATGGCAAATGTTATGACCCAACGAAAACTAATATTCTTGTGAAACTTTGGGTGGTGGTTGCGGGCAAAGGTAGTGTACGAAAGAACGGGAGTGAGACGCTCTTATGGTAGATGTTGGGAGATTTCGAGTCACCGAGGGTGTTGTGTTTTGGTCATTTTTGAGTATTTTCCGGAATCCTTAACCTTTCAAAAAATGTTCAATTCACAAATCGGCCGTCGTCTTGAATCGTATTGGACGTTGTTTTGTTAGTCTCTGGATACCAGCGAAGTGCCAATGCCCAAAGTCGGAATCGTAATCGTCATCGCAATTGCAAACGTTACATTTTTCGTTATCGATAGTTCTTGCAATCATTGCTTTTAGCTGTTTATAGGGCTCTTAGGTTTGAACCATATTTTATCTCACATGAAATATTTCCCAAGCGATTTCAGAGTCCTTTAACTTTAATATTCCACTCAAAGACTTCACAGTTGTCGTGAACTTCCCTTTTATTGCCGTCCAGGGAATGCAATTGTTCATTGTTCTTAGCACTCGTTTCATTCTCCGTCACCAAGTCCATTCCGTATATAGTATCATCAGGCCAAACTTTGTTCTTAATAATACCCCGAAACTTGAGATCGAAGGTCACCGAAAAAGCACCCCCTCGGTCATTACTGACGTGTGGACCAAACCATCCTTGTACTGACCTTTTTAAAGATTGTACACCTTATAGAGGAAAGATTCGATGCCGCTGATTTGGGATTCTGAAGAATGGATATTCCCAAACACCTAAACCTTGAAGCTATCACGAGATAAAGCAACCTGTTAATGCTAATATTCTCGTAGTACAGCTTTTGTCTTGCCCCGTTCATACCGAAATCGATTAGAGGATATGCTTCACACGCGTGACTTTGAACGCCCTTGACAGGAAAGTCTCCAAGATCTGGTAATTTCTTGGATTTTTCTTTTGAATGGTGGGTATGATGATGTTTAGAGTGTTATAGGCGGAAATCAAAACACCTTTAAAGTGTCGCAGAGGTCTATAAGACGATCCGATTCAACCTCAATTATAACAAGCTAAAATTCAGTAGCATCTTCGCTAGACACTCCGTAGCTGTGGTGAAGATTACGAGAACCACACTGCCTGATACCATCCGGAAATCATATCTTATCGACTTCTTAGATTATTCCTTCGTCTGAATCTGCAGCGTATTTTCGAATTGTGTTGAAAACCACACTTTCCCATTCTCTGTCAAAAAAAAGTCTATGTTTAAAACAGACTGTTTCCGACTACCCCATCATAAATCCATACAGTTTCCCATAATTCCTCATCACACTATCTTTTCATTTGCTAAAGTCCTGCTTCTTGCTTCGAAAACTGGTTGATCATGCCCAAAACCCCCTTACGGCCCTTCGCTCTTGGCTTCATGCTTGCCTCCAAAGAATCAGCGAAATTGTACGAGTTTTCATGCAAAATAGCATCATTCTGATCGGTCTTCTTCGGTGGACGAGTCTTTCTGTTCAATATCGCCGAAGAAGAAGGGCCTGCGAAACCTCCACCCTGGCTTTTTTTCGTATGTATACCACCCGTTCGTTTTCCTCTAGAAGCCCTATTGCCATAACTTTCAAGGAAATACATGTACGATTTGATCATTTTATCGTCCTGGTAGTATTCATTAAGTTCGGCATCGCTGCTCTCATCGCCGGAACTATTCGAGTCTGAGTGTCTCGCCTTTTGTTTTAGAAGGTGGTCTGATTTGGGGTTGTGTTTCTTCTTCTTATTGCTACGCATTTTGTTTCCATCATACATCATGTTTTTGTCTTTTTCCTCGAAGTTGAACATGGCAAAGTAGCACACATACCCTAGGCCATCGACGTGGATGGTGTACTCCCTGAAAAAGTCAATGATAGCGCTTGAATTGGCTGAGATCTTGAACCAAAGCACGAAAGGCGTGAGAATTAAACTTAAGATTTCGTTGATGATAATGACGATCTTTAAGCTGAAAAGCTCACAAAACTTATTCTTCACTTCAACAGTGTGAAGCTTACCATTCCAGGCACTAGGCAAGTAATGCGTGAACTGGGAAACGTACCTCAAACTAGCCTCAGGGTCATAAAAAAAAGATACGCCTTGTGTGTTCAAATTTTCCGCCGTGTTGGTGACAGTTGACGTGTTGGCGGAGTTGGAAGTCACTGCCCACAAAGTTCCAAATACACTGATGTAAAAAAGCGTGCTTCTGTTCTGGGTGAGTTCAAAGGACCAGAAATTGTGCTCCTCGTCATCAAAAAGCAACCCGAAAATGACAAGCACGGCGAGGAACGCGCTCAAAATGAAATTGACAAGTCTCAGCAAGTTCACCACAAACACGCCGCCAGGAAACTGATTGATGTACGTGTTTGCAGGGCCAATTGAAAGATGTAAGCGCTTAATGAAGAAATGGGACAACTCGTTAAACTCTCGGAGCTTCCATTCTGCCCACGGCGTGTACTGTCTCAAACCAAGCAACGAGGAAGGATTCGACTTGTACTCATTAAAGTAGCGGAAAAAGTACAACAAGACGAAATAAATCACAATGAAAGGACAAAGGATCAAGTTGATAATGGCGGCCATTTTAAAGCGTGAGCGGAGCTCTTGTGCCAAAGCATTTCGCTGGGATTCCTTGAGAATGTTCTGGTTGATTTGCCCGTTTTCGTTGAAGACAAAGTTATTGATGCATAGTTTGATGTTCCACTCCAAGGTCCGAGTCAACACCGACTTTACTGAAAAAATGCACCTTAAAAACGAGGGACAAGGAAGCGAAAGATCAAGCACATCCTTGTTGATCATAGCAATCATGTAGTTTTCCTTACGCATGATCCTATTGGCTATGTCATGGGCATTGAGACGAACTTTCGAGTTCAAATCGTTGAGATATTGATGCGGGAGGTTTGTGGTCGTGGAAGTCAAGGAGTTCTGGTCCTTCAACTGCATTAGCCGCTCAACTATCGTCGACCACGAGATGGTCATGAGCTCCAAGTCACTAGAAATTCCAAGAAGGTGCTTATAAAAGTTCAGAAGCTGGGTCAACTTGTACCTGAAGTCAAAGTATAACTGAAGGAGCCTCATGGCCGTATATGCGCAAAACCCTAAGAGCAAGATCTTGACTGAAAACGGAACACGCGCAATAAGAAAGTTGGGAATGATCAAATCAGAAAGAGTCAAATTGACATCCAGATTCGACGACCAACCGTTGAAAAAAAAGTCGTAGTCAATGCCCCACCTAAGGAAGGTGGCAAAAGACAAGACAAAAACCAAGATCGAAATGTCCACAACCCGTGAGAGAATAATGCTGCTGAAGCCTTTGCCTCGATAATAGTGATAGATATCGATAAGAAACTCATCCATATTGACGATATTAGCCCATAAATAAAGGGCACGTTCTTTTGGAGGGATTGTAATTCTCCCTGTTCCTCTTTGACGATACTGGGCGATGGGTGGCGTAGGGCCATTAGCCGCCGGCTTCTTATAGGTGATATTTTCCGTTGGAGCACTTTTCTCCCGAGGATCAGGGAGCTCAAACATTAGGCTTCGGGTTGGTGGAGCAATTTTTAAATGATCTTGCGTGTGTGCACGAAGAGGGCTCTTTGGCGGGTAAATTTGCCCTTGTTTCGGCAGATTTATGCCACCTCGAAGAAGCGGATCAGTGTTTCTGTTTAAGTTCGGTGGTAAATCAGGCATTTTCTTCGATTTTGCCCCTGTTGCAAGTAGCAACGGCGAAGGAGGCAGCAGCGAGTCCGAAGAGGACAAATCCAGCCCCGATTCAGAGTCCAAAAGGTTCTTATCTGGGGGCTTTAGAAAATCACTCGATCTGCCCAATTGTCCGCTATTTTTGGCGCTATTTTCATCAGAAACTTCGCCAACATCAGCCAAGGGTTTGATAGCAGTGTTGTCATGCCTCTGAGCCAGAATTTCCCCCGGATTTATCTCGTAAAGTTCCGATTCCAGGTCGTAATATTGGTAGTTTTCCGGTAGTTTGTTGTAAACTGAGTGAAGTCCAAATACCCTCGAGAGAAACGTGCCACTAGCCGCCAGATTACCATATTCTTCGTCATTATTATAAATATGAGACATTTCCAAACGCCTAATTGAAGAAAGATTCAGTGAATTTTTGGTGTGGTTTAGGAAAAAAGCGACTTTATGATAACCGTCACTGTACGTCTCTGGCAGGTCACGTACAGGCGATAAGCCCCAGACTTCGAGAGAGCGAGGGCGCGGGTGTACTGATAAGCCGGATAAAAACGGTACTTCGGCTTATGCGGAGAAAGAGGACATCTATGGGAAGGGACTTTGTTTTGGAAAGAAAATTGGTTTTTGATTGCTCATTTAGCTTCCAAAACATTTCCTGGAATTAGAGTCTGCGTTTGGTGATTTATGAGAAAGGATTAGTTAAATTTTGTCTGAGTGAAGCAACGGTTATGTGTCCTAGTCGAACGAGCAGGAGACGTGGGTAATAAGAGACGATATGTGGAAAAGTATTGTAGTCGAATTTCATTTTTTGGGAAAATTTTCGGTTGTAAGTTATACTCTAGTAGTTTGTGTGGAGCGTTGAAAGTTGAGTGAAGAGCGGTTCTCAGATCAAGTCTATTGTGTGACAGGAATGTTTCAGTCACCTCGAACATGTATTGACGACTGTTTTATAGATCGATACTGCGGCAAGAAGCGGTTAGGAAGATGGCTTCAAGATCCAAGTTCATAAAAATAGGTAGATGCAGAGACTTGGCTAACTTCTCAATGTTAAACCGTTTACACATCTCAACATAATAGGGCGAGAGCTAACGGCAAAGAAATGGAGACAGCCACTACTTTGATATTGCTAGAGTATACAAGTTCAAATTTTCTTTAATGAAGTTTATATTTGGTAAAAGCACTACTGCTAAAAAAAGTGTCCAGGTTACAGTTTGGTTTCTGTTTAGGACAACAACTGGAGGCCCTGAACCAAATCGACTGGACCCGATCATACAAGAAAAGCGATGCCCTTAATATTCTTTAAAAGAAAATGATGCATGATCCGAACTCCCACAAGTACCTAGTACACATTTGGTTTGTTTACACTTTGCAATTGCAATTTAACGGGACGAATGGTTGGAAGCTTCTCGATCATAAGAAATATACTACTTGGAACGGTTCGTATTAGACTTACTTCACCATGCATTTGTTCTTCAATTTGTCCTCATGAAAGGCTAGAAGCATTCGCCGGACTGTTTGGATAAGCACCAATCTACCAGAAACATCAGTTTAACTATTCTCAAATAGATAATTGGAAAAAAAAAAAAATCCCCATAAATGATTGGACCGAACGTTTAGCATGCGTATGACGAACGACTTAAGGTGACTAGACAGAAAAGAACCAAATCTCAAGGGAGTCAAAAAGATACCATTCAAAAAGCTCAGATTCCCTTTAGTTTTCTGGTCGTCAGTCGGTAGTTCGTGTTGACTACCTGTTCGATTTTTATCTTAAGATATCGATCAAGAACACCGAGGAATTTACCAGAGAAAAAGTATGGATAGGCACAAGAGAACGAGATGACACGTTAGTCTTGGCTTGGCTATACGGATAAGAGAACATAGAAGCTTGGATTTAACTTGCTTTAGACGATCAGATCATTGAAGTTTTCAAGATTCCCCAGACCATAATTTATTTTTAAGGAATTACCAGGATAAACAAAATGAGAAACGCTACTTTATAAGTTCTGAAATTACAATGAGGCGAAGTTATTCCTTCTTGAACAATACGGTATTCTGGGGGTACCATAAGATTGGTCACGCTTTCTTAGGAAAAGTCTTCACCTTTAATTTGTGCAAATAAACAACAAGGTTCACATGAGTTCGGTTCAAAAAGCCTAAAAGTGGCCGACTTCAAAAAAGGCTTTTCCACATTCACGATATTTGGCCCATGGCTCTAGTTGAGTAAGAGACGTACAAAACACAACCTTTTAACCAAGCCGCCCGCTTTCCTTGATCGCTAAGGTCACCGGCGAGGTGATCACGTGACCTGCATTTTTCCAGGCAACCAAACCAAACCTTAAGCCATCGCTTTCCTTGTCCCTCGTCTCTGGATTTGTGTGGACACTGACCGCGGTTATGCCCAATCATATTTCACAAAATGTCGTACGGGCGACATGTTGCAGACGTGACTTCCTGAGGAAACGTGCGCTCTGTTTTGGACGCGGGCGCCTAACAAACACTGCAGCAAACTACTGCGAAAGGCAGATCCATCTTACAACAAGCAATGCCCGGCTACACAAATAAGTTACATTTTGGCCAACGCCTTAGTGCTTCGGGAAAGACTGCTTCATATCCGTACGACACGCATGAATAGTCTGCAGGTTTTGGTTTCAACACTTGTCTTGTCCTAGCAACACCGGGGCTTACTGCCCCCTGCTGTTCCTGTCAAGGCTGCGCGACACCGCTAAAAAAAGATTGCGTGGTGCACATACGGTGTAGTTCAAGAGCAACGAAAAAGGAGATGTAGCATCCAAATTTCTTCTCAGCTAGAGGGGGATTTTTCAAAGTTTCCGTATTAGTAGCAATCGTAGGAAGAGCGAGCCTGCAACGGACGAAACCAAGCCAGTGAAACGGGGCATAAAAAAAAAAGAACGAAATAGGCATCCCTTTATGCAGTACTAACAGTTGTCTCTTCTAGTGCAAACCGGCATATTTCAGGGCTTCCCGCCCGTCGCGTCTTACCATGCAGGAGAATTGCGCTTCTGTCCCTTTCAGATCACGTACTTTACAGATCTTGCGGTTTAGGTGAGATAGCTCGGGGACAGACTTTTTTTTTTTTTCCGTTTCGTTCTTTCCATATTTTAGTCGTCTCAATTTCTTTCGACTTTCGCTAAGCTAACGACCATCGAAATACTTATCTGTGCTTTAGTGGAACCCACCAGCTCACACTAGCACTTAACAGTTGTATTCGATTTTTTTTGCATCATCATCATCATCATCACCTTCTTTTTTTTTTTTTTTTTTTTTTTCGTTCTTTGCTGCCGTTGATCTCGGACCCTGGCAAACCGAACTGCCTATTCTCAATCCATAAAAGACACTGATCACAGAAACTAAGAGCAGTTTCCAAAACTTTTCAATTTTCTTCTTCTGGCTGCAATCATTCAGACTGCAAAAAAGAGAAAACAGACAAAAACGAAAAAAATACCAGCTTTTCCTTCCATGTCTCAACGGGATCTAACCTTTAACTCAAAAAGGTCTGCAAATGCCGAAGAGGCTCCTAGAAACCCGTTTTCATCCGAATTGGACCGCTCAAGAAGCTCGTCGGAAGTATCGTTTGCTTCGTCGGAAATTGCCAGGGGTTCTAGTGCCGCCCCGGCAGTTCAACCACGGACTTATGCCCCTTATGGCGGATACTACTCTCAAAACGGCCAGCAGCTGCATCTTTTGCTGCAAAACCGGTCTCTGGAAGAGGAGTATTCCTCCGGAAGCCCGAAAATAACCGCGGACGGGCTCCAAGCCCCTTCGGAGTTCGACAGGTACCCGTCAATGCCGCATTCCGGAGTGGTTTCGTCGTCTTCGTTGGTCTCGTTTAACCAAAATAGGGCCCGAGCAGGAAGTACGCTTACCCCTGACGGAACGTCAGTTAACTCTTCTGAAGCGGTTGTACCCAACGCCGATTTTTCGCCTTTTGGCGGGTACCCGGCGCTGCTGTTTCCGTTGCATATCGACGAAAAAGAGCCCGACGATTACTTGCACAACCCGGACCCAATTGCCGACGCCGACTACGAAAAAAACCGGTTCATGCACGACCTCAAGCACATGGACCGGCGGTCGTTGTTTGGGTTGTTTGGATTCATTGCGTTTTTCTTGTTTGCCGCCATCATCTTTGTGGTGTTGCCCGCCGTTACTTACACAGGCGTTGGTGAGTACCACCGGCCAATGTCGTACGAGATTTTGACCGACTATCAATACCCGCTTTCTGCAGCAATCAGAACAAGCTTGGTCGACCCAGACACCCCTGAGGATGCCCTCACGAAGAAGAGTATAACGGGACAAGATTGGAAGTTGGTGTTTTCCGACGAATTCAACGCGGAGGGCAGGACTTTTTACGACGGCGACGACCAGTTTTTCCAGGCGGTCGATTTGCATTACGATGCCACCAAAGACTTGGAGTGGTATGATCCAGATGCGGCCACCACCGCCAACGGGACTTTGATTTTGAGAATGGACGCTATCAAACAGCACGGATTATTTTATCGGTCGGGCATGGTTCAGTCGTGGAACAAGCTTTGTTTCACTCAGGGTATGATTGTTGTTTCCGCGATGCTTCCTGGATACGGAAACATTTCAGGATTGTGGCCCGGTCTCTGGACCTTAGGTAACCTAGCAAGACCGGGGTATTTGGCCACCGCAGAAGGCGTGTGGCCTTATTCGTACGATAGTTGTGATGCAGGTATCACTGCCAACCAGTCTTCTCCCGACGGAATTTCTTATTTGCCGGGACAAAAATTGAACAAATGTACATGTCCCGGAAGCGACCATCCAAACCGAGGTACGGCACGTGGAGCACCAGAGATCGATATTCTCGAGGGAGAAATCGACTCCAATGTCAAAGTGGGCGTTGCTTCTCAGTCTCTCCAAGTGGCCCCGATGGATATCTGGTATATGCCTGACTACAACTTTGTCGAGATCTATAACCACGAGGTGACTTCAATGAACACGTACGCGGGAGGCCCAGCCCAGGAAGCCGTATCGGCAACTTCAACATTGAACGTGACTTGGTACCAATTTGGAGACGGGGAGGCCAATTTCCAGAATTTCGGCTTCGAATACTTGAACGACGACGATAACGGACATTTGACCTGGTACGTGGGAAATGACCCGACATTCACAATGCACTCGTACGCGTTGGGACCAAACGGAAATATTGGATTCCGCCGGATTTCCAGGGAGCCCATGTCGATCGTGATGAACTTGGGTATTTCCAACAATTGGGCGTATATCGACTGGCCGTCCATCGTTTTCCCTAACATGATGCACGTTGATTATGTGCGCATCTACCAGCCTGAGGACCAGATTAATCTCACATGTGACCCGGCCGACTACCCAACGCAGAACTATATCGATCGTCATTTGAACGCATACATGAACCCCAACTTGACCACGTGGAAGGATGCGGGATATACGTTCCCGAAGAACAAGTTGGTTAATGGGTGTTGATTGGGAAGTTGCAAAATGTGGCACATTTGGATTGAGCGCGCAGTGTGGAGGTTGTCCTAGAAAAAGTCAACAGGGCAACAGCCATTTAGGAAATAATGGTTGTTTTATTCCGCCACATGTGGAGGTAAAGGCCACGAGATGGAAATCAAAAATGACTATGTTGGCCGATTTGTTTTTTTTTTGTTTTTTTTGGCAGCGGATCGTGAATGTTTTAAACAACGGCCGTTGGTGCAGAGAAGCGTGGGAGCGTTTTGCCAAGACTTAGATGGTGGATCGCGATAGAGGCAGTGCCGGAATTAGTGAGGTTGACACTTGCACAGAGAAACTCAGAACTGGACCAGATCTGGAATTGTTTCCGTCGTCCTTGGACCCACCCAAACACCAAGAAAAAATAATGGTCCAGTGTGCATACAAATCTCTGACCGTGGGTATTACACGAAGCGTGTACCGAAAGAACACGATGGCGCCGCGAAAGAGCCCCTACGAAGGAGACATTTATCGAGGAGACAAACACTACATTATGATGGAAAATGCCAGGAAACAGACAGGTACGAAACGAGAAAACCCGAAAAAAAAAAGCTGAATTCTGATATTAAAGCCAATTGCCGAATAAGCAGTTGTTGGCAGGCTTTTCACCAGTTTTTCCAGCAGGTTTTTCTCTTGGACAGGAAAAGCCTTAGCGCTCTGAGCTAGGCGGCGATTTATTTTTACCGAGTTGGCACTGCGAAGCTTGGCGCGCGCCGGTGCCCTCGTTGTGTGCAGAACGCACTTGCAGATAAGGAGATCCACGACGCCAGTTTTACTGACTTCCCACTGACTTCGCAGTAAATCGGGTCGCGACGAGGCTGTACGGGTGCACCAGCCAAGAATCTGCAAAGCATTCCTGTCCACGACACGGTGAGTGGAACCAAAATAGATCGCAGGAGAGCACCAATTTTTTCTTTGAACTTCATTCTTTAAACGAAGAAACCCTGGCACGATTCTTCTTTGGGACTTTTGAAGAGGAACAATCAGCAGTTCCACCAGGCTTTGTTCTATTGTTCGATTGTTGATTTGTGCTTTTGTCGGATTGGGCCATTTGTTTGATTTGTTTGATTTGTTCCGCGACTCCCTCGTGTTTCCCCATTCAGCTGCAACGGTGAAGAGCAACCCACCCTCAGACTACTTTCGGCCACACATTAAGTCATTTTAGTGCTAACACAGTGCACTTGAAGCCGCAACAAGCCGATTGCAGTCTCTTTTCAGAAGCTGTACAAGCAAAATCAAGAGAAATCCACCGGAATCAAGAGAAATTAAAAAAAAAAAACACCCACATCCGTGTGCCACTTCATATCTCTCGCCAGTGACAGCAGATACACCGCGATTTCTACGCTTTTCTTCCTTTTCGGTCAAAAACAACACCTCTCGTGGGAACGGAGTCCGGCAAGCCTCGAAAAAGAAATATTTGCCCCACCCATCCACCACCAATCCACTACCCACCCACCACTCAAGTAGTCTTGTCTAAGACACATACAAAAAAGGAGCACCACACAGGCTCTTTCCTCGGGCTTTTTCCCAAAATATCCAGTTCGCCATGTCTCACCGAAATTTGACGCAAAATGGTCCCGTGTACGATTACACCGAGGACAACCCTTTTGAAGAACGTCTGTCGGAGGAATCAAGTGGACGCGAAGACAGTCTGTCCAATCTTGTTATGAACGATCCGCGCTATCAGCGAAGCGTTGCTGCCATGAGAGGCGATCATTACGTGCCTCAGAATTCTAGAAATAGTGCAGGCTATATCCAGGCGCAATATTCCGGAAGCTCGTCGCCGTCGCTGAATGTTCTTGTGCCCCCAACACTGTTTGACCGGTACCCACAGATGGCTTCACGTGACCAGCTGTCGACATCGCTAACGTCGATGGGACAGAACGATTATCCTCGCCGATCTCGAACAGAATCGCTTGGTTCAAGCACACAAAACCTCATTGATCCTTTTGCTCAAAAGGTGGAGATCTCGCCCTTTGGCGGATACCCCGCGTCGCAGTTTCCACTCCATATAGATGAAAAAGAGGACGACGACGATTTGCATAATCCGGACCC
Source organism: Metschnikowia lunata (assembly GCA_030583235.1). Classification (NCBI taxonomy): domain Eukaryota; kingdom Fungi; phylum Ascomycota; class Pichiomycetes; order Serinales; family Metschnikowiaceae; genus Metschnikowia; species Metschnikowia lunata. The sequence goes on from JAJMHP010000080.1 coordinate 16,098, forward strand.
GATTGCCGATGCCGAGTACGACAAAAACCGCTTTATTTACGATATGAAGCACATGGACCGGCGCTCGTTCTTTGGGCTTGTGGGGTTTGTTCTTTTCTTCTTGGCGGCGTCGGCGGTGTTTGTCATTCTCCCCGTGTTGACGTATTCGGGCGCTACGGTTCAGAAAAAACCCGAGGTTTACGAGATTTTGACCCACTACTCGTACCCCATCTCGTCGTCGATCCGTACAAGTCTTATTGATCCAGATACGCCGCAATCGGAGCTCACTAAGAAAAACAGGGTGGGCGAGGAATGGGAGTTGACGTTTTCTGATGAATTCAACGCCGAAGGGAGGACTTTTTACGACGGCGATGACCAGTTTTTCCAGGCGGTCGATTTGCATTACGATGCTACCAAAGATTTGGAGTGGTATGATCCAGATGCGGCCATGACTGCCAACGGAACTTTGGTTCTAAGAATGGACGCCATCAAGCAGCATGACATGTTCTACAGATCGGGCATGGTGCAGTCGTGGAACAAGCTTTGTTTCACCGAAGGCTTGATTGCCGTTTCAGCCATGCTTCCTGGATACGGAAACATTTCAGGGTTGTGGCCCGGTCTCTGGACTTTGGGCAATTTAGGAAGACCTGGTTATTTGGGGTCTACACAGGGTGTGTGGCCATATACTTACGATAGTTGTGATGCAGGAATCACCGCCAACCAGTCCTCTCCCGACGGAATCTCCTACTTACCCGGACAAAAGCTCAACTCGTGTACTTGTCCTGGACAGGCGCACCCAAACCGAGGAACTGGCCGTGGAGCACCGGAAATCGATATCGTTGAAGGTGCCATTGACTCCAATGTTAAGGTGGGAGTCGTATCGCAATCTTACCAGGTGGCGCCCATGGATATCTGGTATATGCCCGACTATAACTTTGTGGAAATCTACAACAACAAGTTCACCACGATGAACACGTATGCGGGAGGGCCGTTTCAACAGGCTGTATCTGCAGTGTCGACACTTAACACAACTTGGTATACCCTTGGTCTGGATAGCGGGAACTTCCAGGAATATGGGTTTGAATATTTGAACGATAACGACAGCGGGTACATCACGTGGTATGTGGGCCAGGATCCGGTGGTGACTGTGAACGCATATGCCCTCGGGCCAAACGGTAATGTTGGGTTCAGGCGGATTGCCAAGGAGCCAATGTCCATCATTATGAACTTGGGTATTTCCAACAACTGGGCGTACATCGACTGGCCCTCGCTCCATTTCCCATTTGAAATGAGAGTGGATTATGTGAGAATTTACCAGCCCAAGGGCAAGGTACAAATGTCGTGTGATCCGGCGGATTATCCAACGGCAGACTACATCAACAAGTTTGCTAACGTGTATTATAACCCGAACGTGACGTCATGGGAGCAAGGAGGATACAAGTTCCCCACCAACAGGATTGTCAACAAATGTTAGAGGCTCGTTGATCAACATCCTCGCATCAAGGATTGATTTAGCGCTGAATGTACAAATAAACAATTAGTAGTTCTAGTTGATCGTAGATCATGATAACGGCAACCATGGCCTCACCGTTGCGCAAAATTTATTCCCGAGACATCATTGAAATGAGTCACAGCACGAAGTCAAATGTTTTTGAAAATTCTTATTTATTGTCTAGACGTGTCTCCTTCATGTGACCTAGATTTCTATAGATGCTGTGTTTCTAGGTGTTGGGTTGAGGTGCTCCAAACCTCCAGCATGTACTATTCCACGACTCTTTTGATCTAACGTTTTGGGTTCCTTTACCTCCATTTTTGTTGATATCCTGAACCGAGAGATCCGCCAGGTGATTGATTTGTGTCTGAGACTTTCTTTTCTTTCTTCTTCCCTTCAAACTCTACCCGAGAGGCGTCGTATTGCTTTGTGGCAAAAATAAGCTTTAGACTCGTCTTTTCACTTGCAATGCAGAGCCTGATCAATTTCTCTTTAGCTGGACTCACAGGGAAGTTTGAACCAGGGCCAATATAAGGTTGAAATTTCTCCAAGTTGTTTTTTAAAAATTTCACGGAATTTGTGAGCACTTCTCGGGGCTCCCGAAATTCACAGACTTTCTGCGAGGGCAAGTTTTGATTGTCGTAGGTTTATATGCTTCAATTCGGGCTCCTCGATGAGCTTCAAGCAAATTCAATTTAGGCATTGTCTCGCGGAAACATCACTTTCTCTTCGACACGCTTTCCGGGAGCTCGCTTTAGAATTGCAAAGCAGCCGATATCAAGGGGCTGTAGAAGGTGAGAGGAACGAGGGGGAATTCAAAAAAAGGCTGTCCTTTTCCCTTTTTGTGATTTCTTCAAATCATCATTTCTGATGGCTTCGAGGCCAATCAGACTCAAAAGACGATACTTTCCCTCCGTGCACGAGGTCGTTCACAAAATGAAGTTAGAAATAATCAATGCATTCCGATATTCTCAGAGGACCATCCTTTAGGGCTCTTCTCAAATCTCCACCATTAATGAAGCTCGTCACTCCATGCGGATACGTATTTCGTCCCTTTGAGGCCGTGGCGTTACACCACTCGATTGCACTCACCCCTTCACGCTTTCCGGGTTGAATGACTGCTATTCGATCTCGGTTTTTTGAGGTTATTACAGGCTTTGCAACCGCGGTTCCTCCTATTGCAAACCCAGTTTCTGCAATGTCATATATGTCGCCTATGGCGAAGCCATATTTCTCAAATGAGTTCTAAAAGGTTTTAAATCACTTTACAAGCAAGTCCAACTTTTCCCGCTTGTGATCGTAGCGTTAGTGAACTTGGTAGTAACATCCTTTTGTCTTCGCAAATAATTGTATACCCAGTTTTCTCCAACAAGTTGTATGGGAACTCTTTCGCGTAATGCGGAAGAGAATCAGCCATATCTCGAAGAGAATTCTTCCCCGACATTGTCATTTTATGGCACTCACCACGAGTTCTGAGCCGAGATTGGACGCCGTTCTTTGAAGGTTGAAGGCGGTATTTTCCGCACCCTGGCCGCTTCAGCCTTGGAGACACAAAAAGCAATCAGTATATCCTTTTATGGCTCATTTCGCCTTGCCCCTGTACTTTTAAGGCTTGAGTCTTCCAGCTTCTTTTCGAAATGATCAAGGGCTGTGAACGTTTTGAATTGAACAAAAACAAGATCTGAGACGAGTTGTAGCGCCGCGCGACGGTGAGCTTAAAATGACTGTGAGGCCATGACTGATGTTGGATGATATTTCATGGTAGTTCATAGTTCATGGTTCATGGTTTTCATGATAGATGATAGTTCATGATAGATGATAGTTCATGATAGATGATAGTTCATGATAGATGATAGATGATAGTTCATGATAGATGATGGTTTACGATGTTTCACGATGGTCAATGCGATCTGTACTTGGAAAATGCAATTGACGAGTTGACCCCGCCAAAACCAAACGAGTTGCACAACGCATGAGCAATATTTTTGCGTTGGCCTTTTCCTGGAATGTAGTCAAAGCTCCCAAATTGCTCGACTTCATCCTCCTTGTGTCCTCCTTTCGACTCTAAGTTCAACGTAGGCGGAAGTTCTCCTGTTTGTAAAGCCTTTAAAGTGAAGGCAGCTTCAACTGCTCCGGCCGCCCCCAAAAGGTGGCCAATCGACAGTTTTGTAGATGATACGGCCAAATCGTTATGTCCCTTAAAGAGTCGGTTCATGGCGTTGTTTTCTGCCCGGTCACCGATCACGGTGGACGTGGCATGGGCGTTCACATACCCGATTTGGGTCGGGTCGAGTTTGGCTCGTTTCAACGCCATTTCCATCGCCCTAAATGCCCCTTCTCCCGTTTCTTCGGGCGCTGTAATATGGTGGGCGTCTCCACAGAGCCCATATCCGGAAACCTCGCCGTAAAAATCGACAACGCCTCTAGCTAGAGCATGCTCTAGTTTCTCCAAAACCATAATCCCACATCCCTCGCTCAAAACAAAGCCACTTCGGCGGCCGTCAAACGGTCTAGACGCCAGTACAGGGTCGTCTTCAAATTCGGTGACAACCGATCTTGCTCTAGCAAATCCCGCCAATGCGAGCGGATGTAAAGACGCCTCTGTACCCCCACAAACCATAACATCAGCATAGTCGTTTTTGATGAAATTGTACGCGTCTCCCACAGCATTCAAGCCAGTGGCACAGGCCGTGGACACAGAATGAAGAGGGCCCTTGAGCCGGTATTTGATGGAGATATTCCCTGCAGCCATATTGTTCAAAAGTTTAGGAATAAAAAGGGGTTGCACGCGTTTGTACCCGGCGGCATCAAACGCAATTGCGTTATCGTAAACATCCGGAAACGACCCAATTCCAGACCCCACGGCCACACCAAAACGGAATCTATCTATGGAGTCGTCTTCCCCTAAATTTATTCCAGAATCCTGCAACGCCTCATTGGTGGCGGCTAGGGCATATTGCGAAAATAATGCTAGTCTTCTTGCTTCCGTTATATCTAGATGATCAGTAGCATTCCAGCCACCGGTTTGAATATTTCCCAGGGGCACTTTTCCAACCACTTTTGACGGCACCTTATTCCATCCTGCAGATTCGTAATCGGTAAATGTTTTCGTGGACACCAATCCTGATTTACCCGCCATTAAATTTTTCCACGAATGTTTGAGTCCAACCCCTAGTGGCGTCACAAGTCCAATTCCAGTGACAACTACGCAGGTCATGGTAGTCAAGAGGAGTAGAAGATAAAATAAAAATATAAAGAGCGCAGTCACTGGAGTTGAAGCCGGGAGTAGAGCAGGTATCAACCAAGGATAAAGATGTGATAAATCAAAGATATGGTAAATCAAAGGTTGCAAACCTCAATTGACTGTTTTTATGATCAAGGTCAATTCATCAATCGCCACACAAAAGAAAAGTGGTTGTAAATTCAAGTGAAAGCTGTCCTGACGTGCCGCGTTCAAAGGTTCGCTACAGGAAAATGTGGAGGTGCTGAGGTTATCTGAGATATCCCAGATGGTTGCAAAATTCATAAACCAAGGCGGTAAAAGAGGCTGGAGTGGTGGGGAGAATACAGATATTCTTTTCGGTTTGCTTGGAGAAAAATCATTAAAAGATAAAGAAAAATTTGTTGGGATTTTGCGAGGTTAGAAAAATTTGTCAATGGTTCAATGAGCTTGAACGTGGGGGATATACGGACGCCGGATTTGAAGTGCGGTTTCACCGGTGTAGCTTGTTTACCTTGTTTACCTTGTTTGGTCAGGAAAAAACCCTATTTTCTCCTTTTGTGATTAATGATAACTGTGACCAAGTCTTACCACATTTGCATTGTTTAAAACTTGGAAGAATACTACACTCCGTGTGTCTACGAAAAGTACTCCTGGAATCATTGCATTCGAGTTATTTGAGAAAATGAGGAGATAACGCCAATCTAGGGCACACATCCCCAAATTATCTTCCTTCTAAGCATTCAGAGAATCTATTCAAAGTCTTTTACTGGTGGCATTTAAAGAATCTACGCTTTAGAAAAGTCAAATGTCTGACATCCCCTTTGTTAGCAAAAGGATAAATAGCCAAATGTACCAGACAGTTGAATAGTGGTCTTTTGCTGTTGGAACTGCAATAAGGCACTATTGGTGAAGCTTCTATAGACCTGAATCAACAAGTACCCCAATGTATTCATTACTGTCATGAATCTTGGGTTCTTGGAGCTTTAAAAATATTGATCAGATATTATGCATTGAAACGTGCACAAGTTAGTAGCGCTTTTCCACATCAACTGTTGCAGATTTGGTACGACGGTTTTTGAGCAGCGAGTCACTCCCTGTGATTATCAACGGGCTATGATGTCGTTTTGCTGGTATTGACTCATAGAAATATACGTAGGAGTACCTGCTCACATGTACTATTACTTCGATTGAATTAAATGTTCTTGAACTGGAACAGTTCACTGTCTCAGATAAATGACTTGTTCATAGAAAATAATGTAATTTCACAGCAGTCGGTAAGCAAGTTTGAGGAGATAGACTGGTACGTGTTTATGAGGTTAAATTGACCAATTCACTTGAAATATGGCTACTGTGGGAAATCACTCAGGAGCGGTCGAGAAATTTACATTGAGGTCACAAGAGAAAGATTCTACTGGAACAGATTGGAGAATGACTTGGATTTTGAAGAGATGTCCTGACGTGAAATCATCACTCCCATCACTTCACCGAGGTGGTAGTTTTCAAAGTCACTCAAGAAGGTAATACTCTAAACTCTCTCAGCTAATATATCAGATGGGCAAATTGAAAGACCAGGGCAGATTTGTTTATGCAATAGTTGCTAGCTCAGACTTTAGAGAGATTATCTGGAAAAAGAAAAAATGAAAGAATTCTTCCGTTAAGAAGTGCTAATTATTGCAAGAATTCTCTACAGAATTCATTGTAGTTAGTTCACAGTCGAAAATAGGATATCTAAGATGCGGGGCCTTTAAGATCTAAATATAACCCGTGAAACTATACCCGGAAATGAATGAATTCTTTGCTATATGAAGATAGAAAATACGAATGTATTTGGTTATAAAGAGTTACTGTTTCACAAAGCATTCGTAGTCTGATTGTAAAAACGTAGATCAGCCGTTGTAAAAACGCCTGAGAATTATAGGATACTTCAGCGGTGATTTCTGGAAATTCTGACGTATATAAAAACTTCAAATCTCCAGGCCTAAGAAAATGAGTAGAGCGAGTAAAATGCCACTTTTTCATCGGATAAGCCATTCTGGATTGCTTGCAAAAGTGTAGTTTTTATTGAAACACCTCTGAGTAAATCCCATTTCATGAGGCGCTTTGAGCTTAACAAGATTCCTCAGCCAGCCTTCATTAAGGTCAGACAAAAGAACAAGAAAAGAGAAAATGAACTTCATAAAAAAAAAAGATCAACCCAAGACTTACAAATTAGAGCCCGAAGAAAACAAAAAATCAAATTCTTCCCTAAAATGTCCAGTATCTCCGAATATCAGATCTCTCTCTTTAATTGCCCACTCATTTTCACCCCCATGCTTCTCAGCTGCAACCCTCTCCATTAATGCGTGTCGCACTCAACCCGCGAATTCTCACATTATCACCCAAATCATCTTCACCACACCTCCGCTTCATCTCTTTTCAACACTTTGAACACTTTTTCACACGGCCAAATTCCCCGAAAAATCCTCCTATATTAGCATGTACTCGGCAGCTCGCTCAGACACGCTCTTTCTTGGCGGGGAAAAAGTCTCCGGCGACGATATTCGTGCACAAAACGTGATGGCGGCTCTTTCGGTAGCGAATGTCGTCAAATCGTCTTTGGGTCCGGTTGGTTTGGACAAAATGCTTGTGGACGACATTGGCGACGTGACGGTGACCAACGACGGGGCCACCATTTTGTCGTTGTTGGACGTGCAGCACCCGGCGGGTAAAATTTTGGTTGAATTGGCGCATCAACAAGACCGGGAAGTTGGCGATGGCACGACTTCGGTGGTGATTATTGCCGCCGAGTTGTTGAAGCGGGCGAACGAGTTGGTGAAGAACAAGATCCACCCAACCACTATTATCACCGGGTACCGTTTGGCGCTCAAAGAGGCGGTGCGGTACATTTCCGACGTGATGTCGCAGAAGGTCGCGGATTTGGGCAAGGAGACCATGGTCAACATTGCCAAGACGTCGATGCTGCTGAAAATCATTGGTGCCGACTCGGATTTCTTTGCACGCATGGTGGTGGACGCCATGCTTGCGGTGAAAACGACGAACCCAAAGGGTGAGACGAAATACCCCGTTAAGGCGGTGAACATTTTGAAAGCCCACGGTAAATCGTCTCTTGAGTCGGTGTTGGTGAATGGGTACGCGTTGAACTGTACGGTGGCCTCGCAGGCCATGGTGAAACAGGTGAAAAACGCCCGGATCGCGTGTTTGGACATCAATTTGCAAAAAGCGCGCATGGCCATGGGAGTCCAGATCAATATCGACGATCCGGACCAGTTGGAGGAGATCCGGAAGCGGGAATATGGCATTGTCATTGAGCGTATCCGCAAGATCATCAATGCCGGCGCCAATGTGATTTTGACCACCAAAGGCATTGACGACTTGTGTCTTAAGGAATTTGTTGAGGCCGGTGCCATGGCCGTCCGTAGGTGCAAAAAAGAGGATTTGCGCCGAATTGCAAGGGCCACCGGCGCTACTTTGGTGGGTACCTTGGCCAACTTGGAAGGCGAGGAGACATTTGAAGCATCTTATTTGGGTCTGGCCGACGAGGTGGTGCAGACTAAAATCAGTGATGACGAGTGCATACTAGTCAAGGGCACCAAACAGCACCTGTCGTCGTCGATAATTTTGCGTGGTGCCAACGAGTACTCGTTGGACGAGATGCAAAGATCGATCCACGACTCGTTGAGCGTGGTGAAGCGCACGTTGGAAAGCGGAAACGTGGTGCCTGGAGGCGGAGCAGTTGAAACGGCACTTAACATATACTTGGAGAAGTTTGCCACCACGGTGGGGTCACGTGAGCAGATGGCGATTGCCGAGTTTGCCAATGCCTTGCTTGTGATTCCCAAGACGTTGGCGGTCAATGCTGCCAAGGACTCGTCGGAGTTGATTGCGAAGTTGCGGACATACCACGCGGCTTCTCAGGTGGCTTTGAAGGATGACGTCAAGCGCAAGAAGTACAAGAATTACGGGTTGGACTTAATCAATGGCAAGATCGTTAACGAGACGACGGCGGGTGTTTTGGAGCCGACGTTATCGAAAATCAAGTCGTTGAAATCGGCGTTGGAAGCGTGTATTTCCATTTTGAGAATCGATACTATGATCACCGTGGCGCCCGAGCCGGAGAAGGAGGATCCCCACCAACATTAGGGGAATGTGAGAATGAAGACACCAACACGAGCTCTACAACAGCTCTACGTTGGTTGTACAACACAGAAGATGCGATTAATGACGATGAAGTGAATATATTATAGGTGGCCAGGACTCGGATCAAGAAAGAGATTGAGATGGCGGTAAAAGGTATACAATAAAAAGTCTGGATGTGCCATTCGAACACATTTGAAATAAGAAGTGAACGATTGTAAGAAGCATCGTTTAAGCATACTGTTGATGGGCAGGTTTCGGCACCGCTAGCGTCTGGCCGTACAGTAGTTTGCCCTCGTAAGCAACGTGTTTCCGGGAGTTCATCGATGCCATCGACCGTTCTCGTAGCGGAGTCCGTGGGAGCGAATCGGCTATGCTGTACAGAGAATTGCCCGATTTGGGCAAAGAAAGCCCCGATTGCACGGAAAAAATCGACGATTTTGACGACTGGTAGGACGCAATCGAGTTGGACGACGTGGCGTAGGAGCTCGACAAGCGGTAGTACTCGGATTTGGCCTTGCTTTCGGCTTCTTCCTTCTTGCGGAGGTCGTTTTTGATGTCGGCAAGGAACGGTTGCAAAGTCACCACTAGTTCGGCCTGGGACACGTTAAGATCCCACTTCAAAAGCGAAATGAGCTCTCTCTCCGCCAGGTTCACCTCCTGGTTACTCAACAACCCGTCGGTATACTTTGTCCAGTGCTTATTTAGCGGGCTAGAGTCGTTCAAAGTCTTGGCGCTGAGAATCAAAGAAGCCAAAAAAATCCGGTGCCGCGTGGTCTCCATGCCCACGGCGTTACCCGGCAAGATGTTGCGGAGTCTGTTTAAGTATACGAGCGAGGTCATGAGCGTCGGTGTTTGCACGTTGGAGTAGCTAATGAGGCGGCCAATGAACTTCTGAAGCGAGACAATTTCCTGTGCTGGGGTCACTAAAAGATGGCCGATTTTGTCGCTGGGGGCCTTTTTTAGAGGCTTTACCTGGATCACCGACGATGTGGTTGCCGCTAGGATCTCCACCATGGCGTGGGAAACGGGCTGGCGGGCAAAGATTCTCAAAGCTTCGTAGTCCGACATTTTTATGTGAGCAGAAGGACGCAATTGAAGAAAAAACCGGGCGGTGCCGTTGCTTTCTTATTTTTGAAAAAGTTCCTGAAAGATAATGGGGATTATCAGCAAATCCCGACTGTGCCTAGGTGGGCTTGAAAATGGTTGTGTCAAGTAGTAAGTGAACAAATCAGGCCAATGAAGACAATATGGCCAACCGAGAAGCAGAAGCAGCAGAAGCGAGAAGTAGAAGCGAGAAGTAGAAGCGAGAAGTAGAAGCGACTGAAAATCAAGTAAGACGAAAACAACCGTTTACGTGGACCAAGTAAATATCCCAAAAGTCAAGAAAAATATCGGACGAGTCAATCCGAGAAATGCCGCTGTATATATGCTGAGGCTAAAGCCGGATAGATAAAGAAAAGCGAGACGATCAATCCAACTATGCCCAATTAAGCATGAAAAATTACGCGTCTTGTGTGGTGACGCAGGTTAGCGTGGCTTTCGCAGGGGTAGATTCGCGTCTTTTGCAGCAAAAAAAAAAAAAAAAATAACACCAAGAAAACAAAATATCGGTTCCAGTCGCGTTGCCCTGACGCGCGTCTCAGCACCACTGCTCAGTTATTCCTTCTCCTATGAGAGCCCATTGTTTCAGATCAGAGGGTCCGGACCGCGACGCCTCCTGTTCTCTGGGCCGTTGCGTGAATATAAATGAAAATGTGGTGATAATTAAGGCCAGAAAGGGTCATGGGCTATACATGAGCTAAATCAGGGCCACAAAAGGCTCACTTTGGCCTGGATATGGTGGTGGTGGTGGTGGTTTATTATTATTATGAAGCCGGGCTGAGGCAGGCAGTGCCGAGAGCAGGCCTTTTTTTTTTCTTTTTTTTTTTCTTTTTTTTTTTTTTTTTTTTTTTTTTTTTTTTTTTTTTTTCAGTCTTGCGGGCGGTGGCCTGCGATGATCATCCCCACGTGACATCACTTATGTCCCCTGGCCCACACGTTTGCTATAGTTTCCATGACGACTTTTTCACGTCTGTCTTTACAATCCCCACACTTCTGCGTCACCTTCAACAATGGCCCATGTTGGCGTTTCTATTGTCTAGACGGACACGCGCATGAGCTGAGTTCCCGGTCATGCTCATGATGTGATCGGCCGTGGCCGTGGCCGTGGCCCCGTGGCCGTTGCCCCGTCCGTGGCCCCGTGGCCCAAGTCGCGTTCCATTTGGGTTGCAGCGATTCGCGTATCGTGCTCCACTTGCCCGACCACCTGCGCGGCCACCGCCCTGGTTCGAGGGCCACCATCACTTTTCATACTTGAACTTGTTCGTAAATCTTGTCGATCATGCGTTTACGGCCAATTGTAGATTAAACAAAACCTTATTGTTTTACAGCAAAGCGGCCACAATATGATGATACGGAAAGTATTTACTTCCGTGATTTTCTTCTAGTGTACTCAGCAAGTTTCTTAAAATTGCGCCTGTGCCCTTCCCAGGGGCAATCACCACCACCTGTATTTCTGCTAGCGTCCACCAAAATTAGCCACAATCCGCCCATGACCCTTTCAGGAGGCACGCTCGTTATATGTGGATTTTTTTTTTTATTTTCTTCTTCATTTTTCAGATAATTCAAAACACTCTCTTCCCCCATGTTCGCGTGTCTAAATAAAGGCCAAATGCACTTCTTTCCCTTTCTTTTCAATTCTCTAGCTCTCCAGAAAAGGCACTATTCCGAATGTACATTTCCGCCTAGATTGATTAACCAGGATGTGGGTGCAAATGTCTCGAATATCTCCAATGTCTCAAATGTCTCAAATGTCTCCAATGTCTCAAATGTCTCAAATGTCTCCAATGTCTCCAATGTCTCAAATGTTTTTTGTCAAATGTCTCAAATGTCTCAAATGTCTCAAATGTCTCAAATGTCGCGCGGCCCCTTGTTGCGACTTTCCTCTCTCCCTGTTTTGCAGCCATTTCCGTAAAACCAGAAGACAACGTACCATTCATTATTTCCGGCCACCACTTATCAAAAAAAAAAAGTACATGTAAATTCGCCCCTAATTTTCTTGAATAGATATTTCCTTCGATGTTCTCTTCTGGTTCTTACCCCAAGCTTCAGAGCTCTTTCACAGTATTGGCGGAATTGCTGAAACAACATAAGGCAAACGCCGAGGAAGTCAAACGAATCGAGGCGATCTTACAAGAGGCCAAAATCAATTTGGAGAATCTGAAGAAGCAAATTGGAATTGAACTAAAGCAAATCCGCAAAAGCCTCGAATCCGATTTGGAAAAAATTCATCTGATTATTCCTAGCATCGAAAACGAGGCAGAATCTATTTGCCGCTCTCTTTTCGAGCAGTACACGCCGAATGATTCGTATGTGCCTTTCAAGGTTTCCAAGACGAGAAAGGAAAAGCTGAAACGGAAACATTTTTCAATAAGCAAATCTTCGTCCACTTTTTCCTCGTGCGAAGAAGTATCGAGTGTTTTGGCTCTAGCCAAAAGTGATCGTGAAAGCAGAAATGAAGCAACCGCTGAAGCCACAAGGGAGACACAAGAGTCACCCAACAGGACTCGAACAAGAAGTCTGAATAAAGCGCCAGTTTAGGAGTTCAAAACCATAAGAAAACTGGAAAAAATATCCCCAATATCGACTGAATCGGCCTTTTGAACGAACAGGGCAAATGAAGATCGGCTCGTGTCCGATATATTTAAGAAAGCATTTGGTAAGCTCCTCTAAACTAAGGAGTACAAGGGATGAGGAGAGAATGAATCCACAGTCTAAACGGGGTTAGATCTGTCTTTGGTTCGGTTAAATGGATGACCTTCTCTTCAAAGCTCGAAAGCATCAGGCTTATAAAGAAGTGGCGTAACCCCACCGCATGGCTCGGCAGAAAAGCAAGGAAAAACGAGGTTCATTCCATTTCCAGTCGTTACATCTATCTAATATAAGTGCGAGCTAAGCAAAGAATATATCTGAGAAAGTGGCCTTATAAACTTATCACTTTACTCATTCTAGTTCGCCACGGAGTCCGGATAATAGAAAAAGGCCAATGCAACAATCAAGTACGTGCTTAATAGCATGGCGCCCTCTAACCAATTCGACTCACCATCAAGAATGACCAAATTGGTGATAAACACCGAAACAAACATGATGGCCGTCTCAAATGTGGAGAAATACAACGACATGGGCACGTCGATGATCCAGCCAATAATCACCATGAACGGCGTGACGAAAAGCGCAATCTGAAGCGAAGATCCAACAGCAACGCCTATGGCCAAGTCCATTTTATCTTTCATGGCCACGATGATGGCCGTAGCATGTTCGGCAGCATTGCCCACAATTGGAATAACAATCAATCCAATAAAAGTCTTGGATAAGCCCGACAGTTCCACGATATCATCAATAGCACCAACCAAATAATCAGCGCATAGCGACACCAAAATAGTTGTGACCACCAATACGACAAGCGAGCCAGCAATGGATAAGTGCTCGGTTTCAGGGGCACTTTCTTCGCCCACGGGTACGGACGTGGTGATGATCGCCTCTTCTTCACTGGACTGCTCCTCGAAAAGAGCCTTGTGTGTTTTCAACTGGAATACAAGATACAAGATATAGAGCGCAAGCAAAATAATCGCCACGCCACGAGACAAGCTCAAAATCTTATAGTCCAGATCCAAGGAAGGGTCAGGAAACTTTACGCCTCCGCCATTTTCCAGTTTGGGCATGGAAGCATGGAATGCTGCAGGCACCAAAAGACCTGCGGTGGCCAAAGCCATAAGAGATGACATTGTTTGCGCCACAGTCTGGTTGAATGTCTGTTGGACACGAGTGATTCCGCCAGCGACAAAACAGCATCCCAAGACAAGTAATAAGTTGGACAAAATCGACCCGAGCATCAGTGCCTGGACAATTCTTACCTGTTTTTCCTTCAAGGCAATCACCGATACAATGAGTTCCACAGCATTGCCAAAAGTGGCATTCAAAAGACCACCAATGGTCTGGCCTGTGTGCTCAGCGAGCTCTTCAGTGGCAAATGCAAGAATCAGTGCAAGCGGTACAATGGCACAGAAATTGATCCAGAAAATCGCGTTAGAACCCCAGCCAAGAATCCCGGCCAAAAGGCCCAAGGGCACGAAAATGAGGAGATAATTGACAGGCGACGACTTTAATGTCAAGCGAGTTCCCGTGACACACGAAGCCCAAACGGACGAGTTTGTTCTGGGATTCTTGCGGCCTAAAAGGGGCAAACGGTCTGACATGTTTACTTTTTTTAGTCACTTTCTTCAATTTGTTCCGTTGCTGAAGAGATAAAAGGGGCAGATTACGAAGAAGCTGATTTCAAGTGTAACGGCTGCGACAGGCAGGTGGAGAGGCATGCCGGCTATTGCTTGCGCTTGACTTGCGCACTGAATTGTGCGTGAGATGACAAGCTGCACTAGTGTTAAAAATAACATTTTCGACCTCAGTAAAATAATTGATATTGATGTGTTTTCAAGAAATTATGGAATGAAGTAAAGTAGAAGAAGGAATAAAGGTAGAAGTAGGAATAAAGGTAGAAGTAGGAATAAAGGTAGAAGTAGGAATAAAGGTAGAAGTAGGAATAAAGGTAAAAGTAGGAATTAAATGAGAAGTAGAAATAGAAGTAGGAATAAATGTGGAGGAAAAAAACCAGAAATATGAAAAGAAGTAGAAATATGAAGAAAGTATAATGAAATGAAGATGGGTGATACTAGTGTCATGAATCAAGGGGCCAAGATCACGCATCTGATACGCGTCAGGCAATACAGTATACAATCGCAATAAATAAGTAGTTGCTAATTAAGACGTGAAAGAGCCTATATATTTGATCATCACAGATCGTGTAAGAACTCTCACAAGTGTTCAGTACTTTCACAGTGGCATTAAAATAGGTGTCTAGCAAAATTCATTCCAGAAGGTATTAGATGCGCCAGGCACATTTTGAACCTAGCAAGCCAGGTGCTTCAGATCAAGATGCTCTGCTAAGAAAAAGCCGTTTAATCTACTAACTGGATAACAATTACAATCGAAAACAAAACCGCTAAACCTCTGTACATGCACTGAGCCTCGACGATAAAGCAGGATGTGACTTGAACATTATGAGCTATCATGAAGACGAATACAGGGCTAGTGAGCTTGCACTGCGGTAATCATACAGGAGCCGGTTTTAAGTGTTGACGTTGATATTGCAGTTTTGTTATCGACATTGATGTTGCAGTTTCTTGAAGTATATCGAGTTGATAACTTGAGAAACGTGTAATTTTTGCAAGCTTCAAAGTCAATCTTACTGGCAAGCGACAGAGTAGTGTAAAGATAGAATTTGAGATTAAGTGGTCTTTAAAAGAGCGGTCTATACTAATCAGTCAGTCGATTCGTAAAAGTAAAGGAGAGAATGGGAAATGACGATAATGAAAATGACGATAATGAAAATGACGATAATGAAAATGACGATAATGAAAATAACGATGATGAAAATAACGATAATGAAAATGACGATAATGAAAATAACAATAAAAGGGCTCTTTTGCGTGAAAACACTTATGGTTTGCCCTTTTGTGCTGCTAATAATGCAATTATTCATCCGAGTTCTGGCACCTTTTCTGAAAGTATACTGAATTGTAAGTAAAATACGCTGCGCTCATTACAACGTCACATTCGCGACACTGGCTGGCAGTGTTCTTAAAAATATGGTTTTTAAAATATTCCACGGCTTTTGGCGTATTTTCTCAATCCGGTAATTCGAAATAATCTGATAGGCTCCGAGTATATATCACATGAACCCGGACATCATAGCATGATTTTGCACGCTTCTAATTCACCATAGACTGATTCTTTCACCGCCTTGATAGAGCGAAGTAGGACTCATAACCCTTACTTTGAGGCTCCGAGATAGTTCCAACATCCACCCACTTCTACTCCCCATCAACGCCACCGAAGGGTTCAGTTTGAAAAGCATTCTGTCTTTCGGAAAATTTATCATTCACCGTTCCTGCTAAAAGAGCTAATTAAGAAGGGTGGAGGAATAGTGGGCTGCTAGTTGCATAGCTAATGAGGCTCCAAGAAATTTAATAGAGCAGAGAGGAATTGTACAAAAGCTTTTCCTACCAGCCGCATTGGTGAAAACATTTTAATGCTGGGTGGTGATTTCAACTGAAGATTGAGGTCGGCTCAAGATAATGGTAGGGGCGGCGGAGGGGGAGCAATTATATGGCTACATGGACACGAAAAACATAAAAAAGAGAAAAATAAAAAAATAAAACAAAAAATAAAAAAATAAAAAAATAAAAAAAACTAAAAACGTGCCTGGCGTAGGTATTGAATAGACTCCGTTATTTACTCAATAGTGGTATCAGAAGGCTCTTCGCAAATCACATCTCCTACGAATTTAAGAGATAAAACGGAGTGAACATGGGAAGTACTCCTGAGTCCTGACTGGGCCGAGACGTGTACCACTATACCAAGTGTTTGAAAAGAGAGGCTTTATTTACAGGCAAAGTTTGAGTTGATCATTTCTATAATTTGGAAAAGCCTGTGGAAAGAGAATATGTACAAAGTGGTGTATCAATGGGGAGGTGGTTCAATGGGGAGGTGTTTCAATGGGGAGGTGTTTCAATGGGGAGGTGTATTGCGAAGTATTGCGGCCAGGTTATGGTGGGTGAATGGCTGCTTGCAAACACTTGAAAATCAACCCGAAAGGTGAATATTGCATTATATTGTTCCCCGAAAGCCCCTCAAAAGGTTTGTGTTGGTGATCCACAAATTATCCAACAAGAACCCAAAACTAGTCAATGAACGATGAACAAAGCCCACCCATTACCTTTCATTAACACGCACCTGTTAACCGGCACAGGTTGTACCAAAAAAAGATTAAATTTTCCCCCACATATTTTCTTCCAATGTCATTCCAATCCTTCTGGCAAACGCTGTGAAAAGTCTGAATGGATCCTTCTCTCAACCTCTGAAACATCTTCTCTCAACATCTGAAAATGCCTTGATTATCTCCATCTCTCGATTTTCTCACCTCACTGCACAAGCTCCTTCCACAAGTATGGAGTGAATACCACCACAGCCGTATAAAACGCATCTATGGCCTCTACAACAGCAATAGGAAATCCTCGGAATCCACGGGCAGCAAAGTTGATGTAAATCGCATAAAACGCCACGGAGAAGAAATGGTTGAAGAGCAACATTGGGAAAGGCAACATTCCCGAAAGAAGACCCATGGGCCCGTCTATGCAGTCTCCTCCAAGCAAAAAGTACTCGAAACAACCTCTCTGAAGGATTTGGAGGCCCCTGGTATCGGCAGCAAACAACGAATATAAAGCTATCGACAAGACATTGATGACAGCATCGAGATTTTTTCTTTTCCGATGGAACAAGTGAAGTTTGTGCGAAACCAAGGCGTGATCGCCCAAATCGACCCCATGTAGGAGTTTTGCAAGCAAGACTGTGTCGTTCAACCCAACCGTCATGCCTCCTCCAGTTAAGGGGTGTCTCATATTTAAAGAATCGCCCAACATAATAAATCCTGCGTTGTTGTTTCCTTGTTTTGACGCACTTAGGTACTGATTTGGCATGGCTCTAAACTGTTTTGAAGCAACTGCAGCCTCAAAACTAGGATGGAGTTCTTTTGGTAAATTGGGCTTAACTTGATGTTGCAAGTACTCGACAAAGTCGTTGTTTGCCAGTGACGGGGGTTTTGTGGATCGGTAAGCGCAAAGCATTCTTGTCTCGTGATGCGAAACCTGATAAACAAGCACTGGAGCATGGTCTCCAAGGATCACATGGCCTCTGTTCTTGGCCGGGAGTTTTGCATCATGCAAAGCGAGACCCACAAAGTATGACCCGACGTTTGGCACATGTGTTTTGGAGTGTTCCTTGCGGAATTTCGAGTAGATGCCATCACATGCAAACGTCATCTTCAGGAAATAGTCAGAAACGGCTCCATCGGGTGCTTTTACTTTTACTCCAAGCACGAGTTTTGGCTTTTCTTCATCACGGATCAACTTGGTGGCCGTACCCTCGACCCAAGTGACGTTGGGCTCGTGTTTCACGATTTCCCGGAGGTTTTGAAGAAACTTTCCATGCGTTAAAGATACTCCTCGTACGTTCTCGTCAGCTTCCCATTCTTTTGCATCCAAGGAGGCATCGTCGGGCAACAACTTATCGTTGCCATCAAAAACACACTCCGGCACAGAAACAACCGGCGACGTCTTTTGGCATCTCTCTTTACTGGCATAGTTGATCTCGATCGACTTGTTGTGATATTTGATATAATACCCCGCCACGTGCCTGGCATTTATCCCATTTAAAGCCTGGATCATGCCAAGCTCTCTAAGTGCTTTGACTCCCGCAGGCTGCATCAACTCGCCCACGATTCTGTCGGGTTCCGACCAGTCTCTTTCAATAATTAGGACTTTATTGCCCTGTCTCGCAAGAGCTGTGGCCAAAGCGGGGCCAACGACCCCTGCGCCAATAACGATAGCGTCGTAAGAGGCCATGAGATCGAGATATTCAAATAAGAGAGAAAAAAAAATGGAAAAAATCCAAAAAATGAGCGTCTGGGTGGTTTTAGAATCGGGTGGTCCGGGTATCTTCAAGCAATCTTGCAATCAGTGCGAGAGGCGGAACTACAACAAGAACAAGCGTGCGATGTAGTTAAATGTGTGGCGATTATCCAGATTAAAACGGAAAACAACAAACCGTCACAGCAGAAGAGGGACTGGTCACGGAGATTTGGTTATGCTGAGAAGAAATGACCCAAAAGAAAATCAACAAATCCCGTTTTGGGTAAAGCCACTTGTTTGAAGTTTTTGGGGTTGAAAAAAGCGTTGCGTCTAACTCCGGAGTTATCTCGGGTTATAGGTGCGCATGGCTCATGCAGTGCGAGGTGGATTGGCTTTATATGGTCATCTTATGCTCCTCTTAGCTTGAGGTAGGCGGCTTGAGAAATGGGGCCACTGGTGCGCTTCGTATAGCTTGCCCGAAGAAAAGAAAAGAAAAAAAAAAAAAAAAATACATTACATCAATGATGATGGTAAAAAAAACGATATTAGGGACAAAGAAGAAAAGCCTGCGGGCAACTGGATAAATAATACTGGATAAATAGCCTGGATAATGAGGGGAATTGGGAAAATCTCGGTAATGATTACGGTGTTACCCAATAAATGTCACATCTCAGAACTCTCTACTTCTCACTCTATCTGGACTAAATGGCTATACGATATATCCAAACTGGGTGCCAGTCCGGCAGATACATAACCCAAGTCCCACAAGCGCATGAAAATACACGTAGACATGGTATTGAATTATTCAAAGCTGTGTTCAAATAGTTCTCGGCATCGATCGGCTTCAGACTGAGTTTGAGGACAATGGGTGCAATTCTTGGTGCAATTCTTACTACGTAAGTGTGCTTCAACCTGAAGCGATGAAGCCTTTCAGAGTCTTTCAGAAAGACTTCGAGATTCCCCGTATGTACAAGTCAGGGAAAAAATGCAAAATAAGGTCTTTAGAAGCCGTGAAGTTAGCTCTTGGATGCCCCACTGAAATGACTCAAAAGACGTAAGACTTGGTGTACTTCCATAAACCTGAATAAACCTGACTTGATACTTACACGCCAAAAGTCCGGCTTATTGGGAAACGATGTTTTTCTTCACATGAGTAATAACGTTCTGTATCACACATAAGTTGTCCTGTTCCAACGTTTCAATTAGTTATGAAATAAAGAAGGTATCTCACATGATTTGATTAAAGCAGCTGTATCTCTATATTCCCTTGCTATATTTTCTCGCTCGCTAAACAACTTTTTGGCTTTGAGACAAGCATGCCTCATTTGTAGTCCAGTTATCTAAGGAGTATATCATGAGGCTCGTCTTGATTTTCCTATTCAGCATCCTCATGCGACAAAAGACAAATTTCCTCGTCCGACTCGGTAGTTTTCGATCTTTCACAGTAATCAACCATTCAAGCCCCACTATGTAGTGCTTAAGTCCAACATCTCTTTTGAAAGGAACAGAAAACCCGGTTGGGATTAAGCTCATTATATCGCCCTTTCTTTCAGAACCCAAACCAATTGTTCTTTCCCGCTTTATACCAAATCCAGAGGGATTGCTTTGCTGACTTGACTACTGTATTTAAATATGTGTGAAAGACCTTTCTTCATTTCTGATATCAGCAAACTAAAGAGGTGAGACAGGGTAATCTAACATCGTAATTGACCTTTCATGGTGCAAAATTTGATGCAGAGACACGATGAGAACTTGTGAAAAGCAAGAGATGATGCCTTTGTACGATTTGAAATCCATTCACAACATTAGGCATGTTATTGATCGGGGGGTTCTGTCGAGCCTATATAAACCGGACTTGCCGAAAAATCGCCGGCTTATAAGATAACCAGACATCCGGCTAACAGAGACTTTAGTTTTTCTATCTTCGTGCGGCTCCCGACCTTGCAGCGACTCCGGCTAACAAGGTGTCCGGCTTAGGCTATACTTGCCACATCAACTGTCTTCATAAACACCTTTAATTAACGACTCACGCACCATCATTTTCACTCCTCTTCACTCTCCTCCTCCGCGTCTCTGAGCCACTCTATAAACTGACTCGTCAACTGGCGAACATTCGCCAAAGCTTCTGTAGCAGAAGACTTTTCTGACTCCCACCACTTCAAAAGATTATCCTCTTCAATAATATCAAGCTCGTAAAGTTGTCGGAGAGCAACAAACAAAATCACCGGCCCATGTTCAGGGTCTAGTGAGGCACACGTATCCTGTAAGATCTGGGCCAAGTCCACCTGCTCGCTTCCATTGAAAACTTGCCTTTGAAACAATGCTCCCCAGTCACCAAAGATTTTCGCTGAGGCCTCTTTGGCGTTCAACGTATCTGTAGAGACAAAGTGCACCACTCGTCTCAACATCGCCTGAACGGTGGCAAGTCGCACCTCATGGTAGGTCACATTAATGGACATTCTTAACGTGTTGAGTTCAAGCAAAGCAGTGTCGATATCGTGGTTGTGTTCCATCGCTCTTTCCACAGTGGCAATTGCCTCCTTGTTGAAATCTTCTTCGTCCTCCTCTTCTTCAGTAAATGCGCCTCCCTCGTAATCGGTAGACATTACCAGAGTCGCCGAAAACCGCCTGCTATTTCGAGACCCACGCCGGGTGTGTTTTCGTGCTTTTCTCTTGGTCAAAGACGCAATCGAGTCGTCCGAGAGATTGAGCGAATTGAGCTGGAAAAGCACGCCGGAAACGTTGGAAACAGAGTTGTTTTCCAGCTCCGACTCCTCGTCCAACTCGCGCTCCAGTATGTACAACACACCGGTTCCATCTTCACCAACCAACTCAATATCGTTGGCGTTTTTCAAGCTCAAGTCCAGCCCATCGTCCTCCTCACTGTCCTCACTGTCAAACGAGTCGTCATGGAGCGAATCTCTCTCATAATGCTGGTCGATAATCCGCGTCCCTTGAGAAATTGTTTGGCCCTGGCCTACCACCACATTATACCCAACCACGGACCAGGGCAAAAGCGTGGCGTTTTGCTTGATGGTGGCGTTGGCCAGTACAATGGCATTGGTGATGGTGACGTTGTCCTCGATCCTGGAATTGTCCCAAATATAAGAGTTAGTGATGACAACATTGGCCCCAATATGACAATTGCGTCCAATGACCGATCTGGCGATACTTGACCGTTGGCCCACCGTAGTATGGGCACCGATACACGTGCTGTTGCCAATAGTGCACAGCTGGGCTAACACCACTTTTTCTTCCTTGTACACATGACTAAACTCGTATTTATACGAGGAGCCCTCCACCATATTTGCGTCAGGGGCCAAAGGATAGCACCAGCGGGCCAAAACATCCTGAGAGATGGCAGCATACGTGGCCCAGCTCTCTACACGTGCCGCATACTCCGAGTCGTCGGTGATGTAGGCGTAAATGGTCTTTTTTAACAAGTCCGACGTCAAAACTCCACGCACAAAGTCGCTGCGAAGCGTCTGGTAGTCGAAGTTCTCCTGGAAGATCTGCGGCACGTGAGGCGAGCAGATATCCACGCAACAATCGATCAAATCGTTGCGAATGACAAAATCATTGGCGATCTCGTCCAAAAGTTCCGGGTCAATGTTGATCAGAGTCTTTTTCCCGTCCACCGGTGGAATCCCGTGGTAGTAGTGGCACCGTTGGCTGGTGCTGTCGAGTACAAACACCGCCGGATCAAGCGGGGACCGCGCCCGATGCAAGGGGCTTGCCTCAGTCAAAACCATCGTTACAATATGGTCCTTGTCGGCGGCTTTTTTCGCCTTGTGGAACGCCATCACCTTCAGAAAGTCGATGTTGGTCACCACGTCGCCCGAAACCAACAAAAAGTCCCCCGTAATGAGCCCGCGGTTGTCCAAGTCTCTCATGGAATCACCCACTGATCTCAGTTCGAGACTCATCACCGTCGTCACTGTGAATAACGTGTTTTGCAGCCACCGCAGCTGGTCAATGTATTGCTGAATCTGTTCCGCGTGCGACGAACACATCAAATACACCTCGTTGACGCCCGCCTTGGCCAAAAACTCAAGGGTATAGTCGATCAAAGGCACATTGGCGAGAGGCATAAGACACCTTGGTTTGACCCGCGTTAACGGCATGAAACGCGTCTCGAACGAATCCGTGAGTACTATAGCCTGGAAGCGCTCGTCCTGGACAATCTCCTTCTGTTTTTTGTTTTTCGGAGGCATGGCGTGGGCGCGAGAAAGAGCAGGGTGGAAAGCAGGGTGTGGGTGATGAAGGTGATGAAGACGAAGAGAGAAGGTGAGATTTCGCACTCGGGTTGCGGCGTGCGCAGATCAAGAGGAGGTTGGCCAATTTTGATATAACCTTGAGATCACCAAGTAGATAGCAAAGAGGGTTTTGAAGTTTGGGTTTTTTTTTAAAGGGAAAAGTTTGGTGTTAACTGTTTTGTGCCGTTCAACTTTTTATAGGAGATACAAGGAGATTTAACACCGAGGGTCGAACTAAACTATTTCGAAACATTGTTGGAGTAGAGAAAGTAATGATCGGGTTGTGAAATATTACATCCTGGAACTGCGCTCATTTTTCAGTAGTTCCGGTTTCTAAAGGTTGGGCCTTTTTCCGCCTGAGACCCCCGATAAATATTATGTTTAATGTTGGAAGTCGATGTAATACCGTCTGGAGGCAACGTCCTTGTCTTTCACAAGTTCATAACATGTCTCTGCATCAAATTCGTACCATGAGAGAAAGGTTACCATGATAGATTACCCTGTTGCGCTTCTTTAGTTTGTTGAAAACAGAGATAAGTTCTATATAGGTCTTTCAAATAATCTTAAGCTTAGCAATAAACTCGAGGAAGTTGTCATCGCCATTTCCTTACATATCCAGAAAAGAACGCGTAGTTTAATTTCTGAAAGAACGAAAGGCGATGTTATAAGCTACGATTGTAGTTTGCTGCCCCATTATCCGCTCCAAGTATATGGTGATCAGCTTTCCCACCCTAAGCGTTGAAAGCCCAAATGCTGATAGCCCAAGTGTTGGAAGCAGTGTTGGAAGCCAGACTGGTTTTACCAGGAGATATCACTTAATACCAGATTTAAGAACCCTGACGTCTATGAAGAAATATGGGAGAGTTTCTCAGTTTGTCCGTTCCTGTGTTTATGTGCTTGTACGTCTTTGAAGAACACAGTTTTGCTTCTTCTTGTCGTCTTGCTGCCGGGCTTAGTGTATATCTCATTCTCGTTGCTGTTTTCAATCACATTGATCATTTTCTCACCATCATCCAATCGATGTTCAAACATCATCATGATTCTCTGGAAAATCTTTCTTGCCTCAAATTTATTTGCACGTTGTCTTTGAAACTGTCCGTTGAAATTAAAAAGTTGTCTAATTCATTCACTCAAGTTTGAATGAGCAACTTATTGTTTCCACAACTCTGAAAACCTCCTCCTATGTTTCTTCGATCACAACCACCCTAAGAATCTCCATCCTAGAGCAAGCCTTTTTGGAGCCTTTTTGAAGCAAGAAGTCGAGTAAAAAGAAGAAGAAAAAAAGAAAGTCAACAATCAAAACATTTCCTCTCTCTCTCTCTCTCAATCCTGCAATGCAACCATATCTAGCACCTCCACAGACCCCTCTCCTTTTTTCATCTTCGCAGGGTCCTCGCCCGAAAGCAAATCGACAATTTCCTTGTAATGGGAGGGATCAATGACTGCCACTGCCTCATATAACTTATCTGATTCGTTTTCACTCTCGATTATGTGCAACATTGGCTGGATATGCTCGGCAAAAGCACCCTTTACCCGTAAAAGCACCGTAATCTTCACCTTCATTTGTGCACGTGCGATAGGTATCACCTGGGTCGAAATCAAAAGTTTGATGGCATCCAATGCCTGTAGTTTGGTAGCTTTGGTCGGATTTAGATGGTATTTCAACTGGCCAAGAGCCTTTTGGATCATGCTTGGAGGATATCTCTTCTTGGACCGGGGGTTTATGCATTTTGTCGAGATCAAGTTCAAGAACTCGTTCTGTTTCTGCTGCAAATTAGCACTTCTTTCCTTCGTGTTGAGCTGGATTTCGCCTTTATCCAAGATTTCAAGAATTATGTCATCGTGACTGGTCGTTCCAAACGCATGCATGAGATCATCATTGTTAGCGACTTGGCCCTTGGACACGTTGGCAAAGACTTGTGGAATTTGAAGAACTTCATCCAACTCCTTTTCTACCTTCAGCCTCCAGTCCTGCACCTTGTTCTGGTAGCAAGCGATTTCGAAGCGTTTTTTTCCCTTTTTGATTTTGACAAGCGACACATTTGTGAGCTTGATTTGGCCGGATGGCTGGTTGATCACGCCCATGATTAAAGATTGTTTCGTATTGTTGGAAAAGCATCAAACTGATCAAAGATGATGAGCTCCAGTGTGCACTACCTGATGCGGTTGCAGGCTGCGAAGAACGAGACTCGAGCCACGACAAAGAAAGAAAAAGAAAAAAAGAACAGAAGATATTGACGACAAAATGTACTGTTTTCAAATTCGATAATGGGCATACTCTGTTGAGCATAAGTCCAAATCTGTCTCGTTTGCTGCCGCGCAATTTACTTGAACACAACCTTAAAGGTGGCAATCTCAAACCCACGTAAGGATATCCTGACGGAATCGCCCAACAACTTCAACTCTTTCTCATGCTCCTCCATAGCATTGGTCTTGAACACCTTGTCCACCTTCAAGTTTTTGAAGACAAGCTTACCGGAAGACGAACCGCCCAACGACTCATAAACTCTCAATATAGCAGCCTTTTGTCCCTTATTCTCCACAGGGATATTCTCGTAAATATTGACATCGGCGTCATTTTCTGCCCGTTTCACAGCAGACAAAATCAACGACTCATCGCCTGTGAGACTGATGGATTCAACCAACGGCTTTTGCTTCTGAGGCGATCCAAAAGCGTGCAAAAGCTTGTAGTTAAAGTTGTGGGCCAACCTAACCACATCAGGCCCTAAAGCCCCTTTGTGTGGATACAAAGCGTACTCAAAATCATGCACGCCCATATCCGCCTTATCATCCGGAGCCTTTGGCGAGCGAAGGAGTGAAAGGCGCATCAAGTTTCCATGCACTGAAGCACCGTATTTCGAGGTGTTGAAAACTGAAACACCAAAGTTGTGCTCAGATATATCCATGAACTTATGGTGGCACACTTCAAATTTGGCAACATCCCATGTCGTGTTGTAGTGTGTGGGTCGTTGAGTGATTCCAAACTGTGTCTCATACAGTGCAAATTGAGGGGTGTGGATAGTCACTGGGAATTGAACCTTGAGAAATTTGTAAAACTCATGCCATTCCACGTGGCACGAGAATTTCAAAAAGTTGTTCTGGGAAATTCCGGAGTCCGTAGCAATTCCTTGAAGTGAGATTGTAGTCTCGATACTAGACTCGTTTGAAATCTTGTGCTTCACAACCAATTTTGACTCAAGTGGATTACTTGAGATCGACACAATTTCTCCCTTGCTCAAAAATCTAAACTTATTGAGTGAGTAGATTTCTGTATCCCAAGCAGGAAAGCTCAAAGGCTCATCGTCGAAAAGAACAAACTGATTACCAACCCCGCTTGTTTGTCTGGTCACTCTATCGTCAATGATTTCGCGGTCATTCTGCAAGTCATACAATGACTTGATCTCACCATTGGGAGTGATTTTTGCCTTGAGAAGCCCATTGCTCATGATGTATTCATTGTTGTTGACCTTCTTAACAGAAGAAGCATACTTTAGTGAGCCATTTTCTAAAAAAGTGTTTGTCTGTGTGTTAAAGGCGAGCTTCACGTAGTCCTTCTCGTGAATTTTGAGTAAATGTTTGTCAAGCTTCAAAGCATTGAAATCCTTCTGTGGAATCGAGATCAACTCTGTTCTGTCCCACGGCAACGTATTGACACCAGTCATTTCCCCTTTCTTGCCCTTATTATGGGATTTCAATGCCTCTTCAAGAAGCTTGTCTAACTGCTTCAACACTCTGGTGAGCATTGGCTTTACCTCTTCGTAGTAAACCATACCAATGCAAGATCCAGGCAAGACATCATGAAACTGACACAACGCAATGTCTTCCCAAAGATGGTGTATCTCCTTCGTCGGATATTTGTAGTCTGTAGTGACGGAAAGCAACGTTGCAAGCAATTCCAAGTCATGCATTTTGATCTCCGACAATCTCATCCACTTCTTAACATCGGCCTGGGTGGTGTATGTTCCTCTGTGAAACTCTAAGTAAATCTCCCCGGTCCAGGTTGGAAGGTCTTTTCCATTGTCGGACCGCTCCAAAATATCCTCATAAAACTCTTCCACGGTATTACCGAGATGAACTGATGGTATGGCAGCATTGGTATTCGCCATACCTCTGCAACGTCTTAACTTTTCCAACATCTCTTCTGTTGGACCTCCACCACCATCACCATATCCATAAAGAAGAAGACCTGTAGGCACGTCTCTCAAGTTTTTGTGCTGGTTTTGAGACCTGACAACATCTCCGAAATTGGCACTAGCAGTGTAGGTGTTGGCAGGAGGCATATGTACCAAAACTTGCGATCCGTCAATAGCCTTCCAGTTGAAAGTAGACAACGGAAAGGTGTTGATATTGTTCCAAGAGAGTTTTTGGGTGAGAAACTTCTCTATTCCGGAGATTTGACAAATCTGAGGAATCTGTGAGGAGTAGCCAAATGTGTCTGGGAGCCAAAAGACAGTCGAGGGAGCCCCAAACTCGTCAATCAACCATCTTTGACCCAAAAGAAATTGCCTAATAAGGGACTCTCCACCAGGCATGTTCGTGTCGTTCTCGACCCACGATCCCCCAATAGGCAAGAATTGATTCGTTGTGAACTTCTTCTTGATCTGCTCTAATATCTCAGGGTGATCCTGCTTCAACCACTTGAACTGTTGCATTTGCGACGCCACAAAAATGTACTCCGGATACTCATCCGCAATCTTCAATTGCGTTGTCCAAGAACGAGCAATCTTTCTCCTTGTCTCGGCAAAAGGCCAAAGCCAGGCGGTATCAATGTGGCAATTTCCCACACCGTACACATCGATTTTGTTCAAAGGGTTCACATTGAAAACCTCGTCAGAGTCAACATCCTTACCCAAGTATCTAGCCGCAATATTTCGACATTTTAAGATGGACTTGCGATCGTTAGGATCGAAGGTGTCCATAATCTCAGTGGCAACCAGGGCAGCTTGGTATTTGTTTCCACCTTCACTCAACTCTCTAGCCGCATCCCCAATAATCAAAAAGTCCCAGTACAACTTGCGGGCATTCAAATCTGGGTAAACGAGGTCACATCGGTTGAGACGGAAATATTTGTTTGGGTCAGGTACCCCGCCGTCACCATTGCCCATGATTCCATTACAAGCCGTCTCCAAATAAAAAAGCTGCTTTCCCTTCTTGAAAAATCTTTTTGGCAACTTCAAGAGAGTGCGGTCACCACCCGTGAATGCCTGTAATGGTGTACCATGTTCGTCGTAAATGAGACCCTCGTTACTACAGTCCCAGTCGAAATCAATCTCATCGGCAGCAGCTAGCCATGCTTCCGGAATTTCCCACTCGATCTTGAACCAGAAAGTTTTCCACGAGGGGCCGAAGCTGTCGCCCTTCTGTGCATCCAGCCACTCGACGTTTTTGAAGTCGATATCCTTGAAAAGAGGTCGTGCGGTTTTTCCGTCTTTGTCAGGCACTTTCCAAACCTTCAAGTCAATTGCATTTGTGTTTGAATCAGCCCGGTCATGATCATAGAATTTGGGGAGATTTAATTGCAGATAAGCGCCGCCATCAATGAAGTGTCTTAATCTCTGGAGGAAAAGGTTATCGATAGGCTTGAACGTCGGCTGTAAATTGACGGAATCGTAGCCCATTTTCAATAAAAGTCAGGCACAAATCAAGGCAGCGTGTTTAACAATCTAGTAGTAAATCAGGTGGGTTTTTTTTTCTTTTTTTTTCTGCTGCTTTATTTTGAAAGTTATATCAATTTTTGAAGAAAAGAAGTGGTGAGCATACTTAAAAAGATGGCCGCTATAAGGGCGGGAGCCAAGGAGCGGGGGAAATCTGGGGTCGTTTAAGTGCAGGACAGAAATTCGCGGCATGGGGAAAGAAGCAGGTGATAAGCTAGATGCATGCAGCACGCGGTTAACGATAAGAGCTGGAAGCAGGGAGAAGAGTTATTGGTGGAAAGAGAGGTAAATCTTTGGAACGATGCATGGGGTCTAAAGTCTTATAATTCGACGAAGTAAAAATATCTAATTTCTCCGAATCTTGATAATTTTCTACGTGTTGCAAGAGGTATCATCATGGTCTTTTTAGAAACAGCTAAGTATGCGAACTACTCTTAAATGCCAAGGTTTGGGCAGTACTGTGGTATACAATCAGATTATTTCAGCTTATCGAGCGGAAATTTCAACAAAACTTTTTTTTAAATAATCCAATCTTAGAAACTATTGAAATCCAAGCACATGAATCGGATCTTTTAGCGTAGATATACCTTGAGAAAGACCAGGAGCTTGAGTATCACGTCTTTACCAAGTAAAACCTCGAAATATACATAAGTATATATATATATATATTTGAGACATGCTGAACTTTTTGTGTGTATCTCCGGCTATTTTAAATAGAGTCGTGAAGATAAATTCGCTATTTAGTGTAGGAAGTGAACGCTCTTCGGCGGTTCATTTCGTGGTTATTGCTTCTTTAAGATAGACCACCGAGTTCTTTCATTAGCAACGGAAAAGTCACTGCTTAACAACAATGAATCTCTAGAATAAGAAATACAAGTTAATTACTTATGTTAAAGGATGAGACTGGGTAGATTTCATCCTCAGCTTTTTCTAAACTTGTCCAGTTTATAGTTTTTGGTAATGGAATATATGGATATTACCACAGCAGGGGTACGATCCGAGGGGGGAAGAAACTAAGAAAAAGCTTGGGAGCTTTACTATTAAATTTAAATGAAAGCACAAATAATATTCTGATATGAATAGTCAGTAATAGTAGAAGTGTTGTAGTTTCAACGAAGATGTAAGGGTGGATCTTTGGAGATAGTGTAGACTGATAAGCAATTACCAAATAGCTTTAAAGAAGACCACTTGACTGAGCTCTTCTTCACAAGAGCACTCAAAAACAGACTTCTGGAGGAACGAAATACTATTGATAAGAAACTGGTTTTTGTATTTGTACTAAGTAGAAAAACGGGTCCTTTTCACGAAAGAGACAAGATCTCTGCCTAGGGTACCTCTGTCCATCTTTTTCATTTTAACTCTTCATAATGCTACAGAATGCAATATTTCAATTCTCTCTTTGAAATTTCTTTGTTGATAAATTTCTTGGACAGGCCGATTCTTACCGCATTCAAATAGGGGTGTGAGAGGTGCAAGGTTTAGGTCCAGACAAATATGCTAAACCCTTCTTTCTTCTTGAAGTTGCATTAGCACTTTTGAGAGAATATCAGATGAAAACATTAGAAAAACCGCAACATAAAGGAGCCAATCGATTCAGCGAATGTTTCCGGGTGTCACACAGGCAAAGCTCTACCCACGACCCAAGAAGGGGGGATATGGCCTCATTGAGTTGAAACGGCTATTGAAGGGATACCGAGCAGGAATCTTCCTTGAAGTGTTCAAGGGGGAGACGGATTGGTATGCCAAATACTTAAGAATTAAGATGCCACACCACATGGCGAAAGTGCTACTTATCAATGAGCGGGCAACCGTCTTTGATACGGGTGGCTCACACTGGCAAAACTTTTTGATAGAAGAAGGGGTCTTTTTTGAGAATCTTCACTGGACATTCTCAAAGACCGAAACACAATACGTGGAGGCCTGGCGAGAGGTCTTCAAAGGGACGAGAAAGCACGATGCCCGTATCAAACCGTACAGAGTGACGGCGACGATCGTGTATCAAAAACTTTGAGCTTCACCAACGCTCAAAGAGGAAGAAGTGAAGGCAACGAGATCCTCGAAATTTCGGTGTTTAAGTTGCCAGGTACAAGAGAAGTTACCACCAATACAACCCAATCGCTTCATTGAGATATGCCCGGAAGTGAGCCCACCACTGCGGTGGGACACTTTCTGGAAAGCTCATTATTAACAAGAATAAATGAGACGACATGATTTCACGGCACTCCACCTATTCAACTTTAGATCGTATGTCCTGGTCTTTGACTCGAGGACGGAGACGAGCCTTACAACCTGCTACCTTTGTCTCCAAGAGGTAAGCAAAAACTCCATCTTAAACCACATCTACAATCAATGCGAAACTGCCGCGAGATGGTGGCACAACTTAGCAATCAACACGCCTATCAATCTTAGCGCGCTATTAGCTCCAGAGGACACCTTATTTCCAAATTTACGCAAATTGAATTGTAAAAGTAGTGATGTTTGTTTGTTTGTTTCCTTCAAAGACCTGATATAATGGTCAAAAGACAGGAGCCTATCCAGACCAGTACCAATACTGCTCCAATTTTGCGATCGAACTTCCACCCGTTCCATGGTATACTCACTGCAAGAAACATCAGGGCAAGTATCAAAGCAAAGCAATTCAACCTTAACGGACTCGAAAAGTCAATTGAGATTTGGCTGGTATCCTGTTTGCACATGATGATGATGGCGCTAAGTCCCAAGGAGCTGATGGACAAAAGAGGACCACCAAACCGAATGCCATGACCGGCATACCAATCCTAGCGATTATTATGTTGGATACTAAATCACCCACAGAATTGCCCAATGCAAATACGGTCGCTCCCAAAACTTCATCACTAATTGCAAAAATAACAGAAATTGCCTCGAGCATGGCAACAATCTCTGTAGCGAAGATCGAGATCCATATGATTGATGCAATAAAACCAATCTAGGACCCCAGATAATTCCATAGAACATGGCTCCATGTGAAGCTTTTCAAATCGGCACAGTCCTTGGGAACAAAAAATGTAATTCCGTCGAATAGAATAACGATAAACGGAAGAATTGTCCAAAGTAACCATGAAGTTTGGAAACAAGAAAGCGCCACGAATGCCGGGAATGCCACTAGTTGTACTTTGAAGAGCTTCATATCCAGTTCATAATCAAAGGTAGACACGTCTTCATCTAGCGAGGTATCCCTGGCCAAAGTGTTAAAGTTGAATGCATTGTAGGAGAGTGATTGTGCGTAATCTATCGCTTGTTCTCTGTTCGGCGTTGTGAGGCGAATAACAATATTTGTGGGGTAAGTGATAACAGCATGCACTTTGCCAAGAAGGTTTGCGCTTAAATCAATCCCCTGGATGTCGCCTCACAATCCAAAAGCGCAAACTGACTGGCCAAGGTAAGTCGCGAGAGGTGGAGGATCGTGACGGATCCAAGCCTTGTTTCATGTCGTGTTTCATGTCGGTTTTCACTCGAAACGTCGCCTCTATTCTGACCACCCACTGCAAAGGAAATAACGTGGATGTATGCGCCCGCATCGTTTAAGCGGTCGCCCAAAATGCTGTCGATTTCTGACGCGTGCTTCAAAACCATTTTCTGGCTTGAAACTCGTGGATTTCCCGTTTTGCACTGGACTTGTACCTCCGATGACAGATTGAGAAGATCAAGTAGCGAGTTAGGCCCTCGGATAGCCAAGATCGTCAAGAAGAGTTTCTCTCTTCGGAGGCGGATGGCACAAGGGGATGAGATTCTCGCGCCTCTTCTGAGTCGAGAGATGAAGGAGATGAAGAAGATGCTCGGGGAGATAAACTCGATGGGTCAATGACATGGCAGTCACATTATAACCGAGTGTATGCAAGTTGGGGCATCCTTGCTGAAGTTCAGCGTGGGGTGAACCGCGGTTCGCCACAAGTCATGCATTCGAAAGCTGTTGGGTTTTTTTTCTATTGATTTTTATAGTTTTTGGTGGAAGTAGACTGGGCAAGCTGAGACTACGAGGGCCTCCTCTTTTATCAGATATATCATCCAAAAAAGAAAAGAAAAAAAAAAAAAAAAAAAAGGGAATCCATAGCATTTGTTAACTCCAGGTGTATATTAATCTGCAACACGGGTGCAACACGGACAGTGATGCGACAAGACAAGCTCGTGATTATGATAGAGCCTTCAGTTGGTAAAAAGAGAACCAAAAAGACGACACGAAGGGAAAAGAGAAAGAGATAAGCCAAATTCAAATCCAAATTTGCCACTTTCAATTCTGTGTGGTCAATTCCATTAATTTAACATCAACTGTGACTAGTGAGGCATGGACCCACCGGCCCTACTTCAACTAAGATATTGTTCCGATAAAAAGCAATGGGTTTCAAAAGAATCTAAGTAATAAATCAGACTCAAGGCAAGTAGCTAACATTGGTACTTCCAGAATATCAAGCAATCTACACTTCCTTGGCTACCTCTTGCCGCCTTCAAATTTGACATAAAAAGTACCAAAATATAGAGTAGCAAAAGTCAAAACATACAATTCCAGGTCTTTAACAAGCGTATCTGTGGAAAGCACTGGAAGCCAGCACCTGGAGTTTGCAGAGATCAGTTCTGTATTATCTATGAAGTGGCAAATTCAATTCCCACAATTGTCCTCGTATTTCCTGAGATTCAAGCATTACTGGATCTTCACTTCCTTATCTTCCTCAATGCTGTTCACCAAATGGTGGTCCTTGATGAATTGAGCTGCGGGTTGAGGCAAGTTTACGGAGAACCCCTTAATCAACGAGAACTCGTCGAGTACTTTGCCGCCTTGTTCCGAAATCTTCAGTTTCAATCCGTGCACATCCTCAGAAGTGGCTGATTCATTTAAAGTGACGATGTAGTTTTTGTCGGACATGTTGATTTTTCAATTAATATCTAAAAGATTTTGGATTTTGAATTTGGGGGGGTTCTAGGATTTTCCTGCAAATTCTTCAACAAATGAGCAAAAAAGGGGAGTACGAGTAGACTAAATAGCAGGTGAAATATGGGGCAAAGGCCAAGGGTTGTGCGAATGAGTGGGGTGTGGCTCCGACCTTCAGAGATAAGGCATGCGCGGAGGCAAAGTCAAAGTCAGGTGCAAGGCAAGGCAAGGCATGGCCGAGGGCTTGGTGCAGGACAGCAAGCGATTCTGTGAAGCCTCCGAAAGCGCGGCTGGTATGTAGCACTTGCGTGGGGCACATGTGCGTCACGACATTTCGGCACTTTCCACGGACAGTCTTTATTATAGTATACATATCTTGGCGTTCCGATGTACGTTTCTCCCATCGACCGGTTTTTGAACCGGCTCCGCAAGCCTGGCTTTTTCATTTATCTTGGGCTAGTTTTTGGGGCGTTGGCGTGGACCTGGTTGGACATGAAGAGAATGTCCAGAATGATTGAGAAGAAACGAAGGGAGGCAGAAAAAAACAAGAAGTTGCAAGATACAAAGTGAGTGATCAATGAAACGTGAAGCTGTGTCATCTACGAATAAATATGCGTCCTTGGTTATGACTGTTGTGGCAATGGACGATGAAGTGAGAGGTAATGTGACCCTTTGATGCAAGGATAAATGCTTACGATGTACATCTTTATTGTTTTGGACCACGTTATGCTTCTTTTGCGAGGGGGTTTGAAATATAAATATTCGGCAATGTGGCTCAACAGAAGCAGACGGAAACCTCATCCAGAGCATTCTACTGTCTGGTACACCCAGAAAAGCATGCAAAAGCTATGGATCGTGTTTATACTGGCAAGGTGTGAAGAAACAGATTTTGGCTTCTTTAGAGTATAAGCACAGCTATCACATCAGCAACTATACGGAAGCGTTTGTATTTCACTTCTCCTCTCTATTCCGTGTTATCGGGATCTCGGCCGCACATCGAGCTTCGCGCACTCCATGCATCATCACCAAGCATCGTAAGCCCCAGTTCTGATGTACCAATTTCCATACTCTATTTAAATACATCAAACCCCCATACTTCATGGATCCCATGGCATCTAAATACCCGCTTTGGAAGCGACTTGTTCATAAGTTCCAGGCACGAAGGGATATCCCGTTCCGCAGGAAGTTTTTCGTGGGATACGATCTTCATGGCAACACATATTGGGAGTTTTCCATCGATGGCAATATGCAGCGGCTTCGTCGGAAACTAGAGCCATATCAAGAGTCGCTTTTCAAGGCTGACTACTTTTCCACGGTCCCCCCTCAATGGCTCCAGTGGCTTCGGCGTACAAAGAGAGATCCGCCAAGTTTACAAGAGCTCATGGAAGATCAGGTCAGACAACAACGAATCAAGATTTTGGCCATGCAGGCCGACCAGAAGTGGACTATGGAGAAGCAGAGGTTAGAGCATGAACAGGCATTGAAGCTCCAAGCGGAACTAGACCGGGTAAAGCAAGAAAATCGATTGTTTGAGCTGCAACTGAAAACTGGCGGGACTCATAACCACATTGATGCCAATTCTGGAGAGAAAGAGTCAAGTGAGAAGGACTCCAAATCAGACCCATGGGCCGAGGCGGATGCCAGGGCTAGTGAAACCCCCATAGAGGCTGCTGTTATAAAGCCGAATAAATAGCAAGCAATAATGGCGAAGGTGAATGGTGTGCTTGATGGAAATAGCCCTGTAATTGTGGATACCTTAAATTGGCTAGTTGTGTTTGTGGTAGGTGGGATCAAGGTGAGCTTTGCTTTACTTCCAGATGATGAGAGAAACTGGGTCAAAAATGAAAAATATTCTTTTAGTAATAGTCCGTTCTCTTGGTAATATGAAAGATGCCCAAGCTAAGTAAACATAGGTACTCCAACTCTCAAATGCTAGGAAGCGAAAACATCTTTTACGTGAAGCAGAAACTTTTTGCATCATATACATTTGTTGCAATTCTATCAAGAAGAAAAACTCTACAACCATTCAAAGAGTTTGAAATCTGGAGTCTAATATACATGCACCATGATAATACATCTGATTCAAAGGCTTTTACTCTGCCACGAGTAGTTTATCAATTGTATGACAACATATGAAGAACCGGAAATGCAGAATCCGTGGTCTTTATGTGGCAAAGGCCATTGTGGTACTGTTGTGTGATTATCTTAATAAGTTCACTATCGCTATTGATTAAATTAACGAGTTCATTCATTGAATATGCCAGACATGTACTGTTCTATGTTTTGATGTCTTTCGTATTCATGTAGACATAGAATTGTTCCTTTTATGTCGCCAATGGCCCAATACTATCCTCTAGCTAATTCGGACCGATGTATCTGCAGCCAAGCTCAAGCTTTAGTTGAAAGCCAAGATATACCATAAAGTCTTATTCACCAATGCGCCTGCAGACTTGGTTAAAGCTTGTCTGAAAGTGTTGCTTCTGCCCTCTTAAGTTTTCAGGAGCCTGATATGCTATGTAAGTAGCAGTCCGTTGTCACACCATCCCTCTTAATTTGCTTCTTAAGACAATACGAAGTCAGGAGAATGCCGGTTAAACCGAAATCGTCGCCTTACTTGCCAGGAAAATCAATGGTCTTATCGAGCTTTGGAAGTGCTTAAACATTCGTTTTATCTTGGACTCAGATCAATGTAACGTTTATGAGACCTGCTTCGCTCTGTCAAGGCATTCAAAGAAGCTTTGTCCGAAATTCGTCACGTTTATTCTATGATATCCGGGGTTATGTGCAAAATACTCCATAACTCTTAAGATCATTGGAGGTAGTGGATCAAATAAAAATGTGTCAAGATAGATCTAATGATCAATTCGTTATAGCAAATAAGCTAGCGTTACTCGAAAGTAACCGTTTGGGTCAACATCCACACATAATGCTAGTGTAGCTTGTTGATAAATTCTAGAATACGAGTATGTTCACTTTAGTGGTCCTGTTTATATAATATATTTTAGACCAACTATGATCGTAAGCCAAATTTCTCTCGTCAGTTGCTCTAGAGGTTACTTAGATAAGCACTACTATGACCAACATCTGGTGTTTTTGTTGAGGAAATAGTGAACCTCAAATCGCAGAAAAAAGCCATCAAAACAAAGACACAAGGGTTTGGGGACTTTGAACATTGGCGCAAGATGCATTCATAGAAAGGGGACAGCAACAGTCATAACTGGACACTGAAAAGGGAACCCTATGGAATCACTGAAATCCTGAGATCCTGAAATCCTGAAATCCTGAAATCACCTCACCCACTAAATTCCAACGAGTCCCCTATCGTCCCGCGTTTTTTCACCCCCTCCATCTTCATCTCAAACAACCTCCTCAATTCTTTTCCACCGTCTTCAACAATAACTGCGCACCCTTGTTATCCGCGTCCTGCTTTAAGTCCTTGGCCAAAGCCTTGATGGCTTTTTGGAGTTGTTTGGCGCGTTTTTTATCAGCATGGTCCAAAACCTCATATACTGCAAGTACAACAAACGCCCCCTGGCCCGTGACCCATTTCAGAAGCGTGTCTCCCTCCATAAAAGCATCGTGTAAACGCGCAGCAAACTCAGACCCCACGGAAGGGATCACCTTACCGGCCACGTGTTTCAACTCGCGTTTCTCGTTATCCCATTTGAACTCGTGGCCCTGAATCAACGCCTTTAAAGTCCTTGAGAAAAACGGAGCCTTGTTCACCAAATGGAACTCTTCTAAGATGTCGGTGGCAAGTGTAACGTCGTAGATGGCGTCCACAAGTTGAGGCCTTAAAGTGCCGTTTATATCGTCGTCTTCAGAAGGCGTGAGAAGAAGTTCCGTGACAAACTGGGCGGCAAGATTCAGTGCCAAGAGCTGGGCCAAAGTTGGATCGGAATCAGGGGCGCAAGTGGACAAAAGCGATTTGTACATCAAAGGCAAAGCTCTGGTTTGCAACTCGGCCAACCGCTGGGGCTGCTCCTTCCTTGTGGTTTTGGCATAGGCCAACTTTTCGTATTTTTCAAGGTCCTGCTTCGTTTTCGGGGCAAAGTACTTGCCGGCCAAGCCCTTGAGCAAGTACAACAACGGCCGCCGTGCAAACTTATCCTGGACAATCTCAGGCATAAGTTCAGGCGTGAACAAGTCGGCACTGAAGGACTTGTGCACAAGCACGGTATCGTCGATGGTCATATAAAGCGTGATCAACACTGCATGGCCGTGCTCGTTCTTGAGAAGCTCTTTTCCGTGCGCTCTTAATGCCCTAATGATGGTCTTACGCTCCTTAGCATTAGCCACGGCAATCAACAGCGACGCCACTTCAGCACCCTCTTGTGTATGCACCAACTCGGCAAACTGCTCGGCCAACGCGTCGATGAACTCGCGGATATGCGAGTCGTGGCCTGAAATGTCGCTCACCAACACCGAAACGTAATCTTTCATTGCCGCATGCAAGATCTGGAACCCAGTGGAGCCCTTGGCAATGGACGCGATGATGGTGCCACTCAAGTTGGCCATGATAAGCTGTTTTTTCTCTGCCGACTCGCCCACCACATCAAGAATGGTCTTGTCCTTACCCGAGTCCTTGAACACAGCATATTCGGAGCCCCAGAACTCACGGATCATCTGCTGTTTTTGCGTGGCGTTCGAGTACAACACAAACAAGTCCTCCACGACATAGGCGCCCTCTTTGTGGCGCATGAGCTTGCGTAGGTTGCCGTGGAGCTCGTCCACAATGAGCGCACGTGACTGCTTTGACCCATAGTGTAAGATCTTCACTAACAAGTATTTTCCGTACGACGACGTGGCCAATTTGTAGTAGTTGCCCTTAAGCGCTTTCACGATAGTGTCCCGCCTCTCCTTGCTGCTGTGCTTGATCAATGTCTGCACCACTCGAGAAGCATCATGTTTCAACACCAAATCTTGGATAATATCCTTTGCAAGCAGCCACATTTCGTCGCACAACTTTTCCTTGATTTCCTTTGGTGGCGGCGGCTTGGTTACCCGCAACTTCTCCCACAACGCCTTGATGCGCTCCACCTCGGCGCCGGACTTACGGCTCAACTTACGCTCGGCCAACAACTTCCGTTGTTCG
Organism: Metschnikowia lunata; assembly: GCA_030583235.1. Taxonomy (NCBI): domain Eukaryota; kingdom Fungi; phylum Ascomycota; class Pichiomycetes; order Serinales; family Metschnikowiaceae; genus Metschnikowia; species Metschnikowia lunata. The sequence goes on from JAJMHP010000080.1 coordinate 54,379, forward strand.
GCGTGCTGTTCTGCCGATGTTTTCTTGTTTGGGTCGGCGGCTTTTTGTGTTTGTGACTCGGTGGTTTCCTTGTTTGTATCGGCGGCCAATTCCCCGTCTTCGGCCTCATCCAATTCGTCCACATCGTCCAAATCGTCCAAATCGTCTTCAGATTCACTGCCTTCTTCACTTTCCTCGCTCTTGTTCTTCTTGGACTGGGTTTTTGCGGCAATCTCGTCCTTTTCTGACCCCAGATCGTCTCCTGACGACTCGGACTCCAGAGAACTATCCATGCTAGAGTCTGAGCCTGTGTCTGACCCGGATTCGGACCCGGACTCCTTGTCTGAATTGTCTTCTGCTGACTGATAGAAGGTGACCTCGTTTTCTGAGGAGCTTTCGGCCTCCGGCACGGGTTGCGCCTTGAACTTGGCCCGTTTTGTCTCGCCACTTGTGTTTCCCTTGCCTCCGGTTCGTTTGACTCCTTTTGCCATATTGAAAGTGTGCTGTGGCGTGGTGTGAAATATATGGAACAAATTGAGGCCATCTCATGTACTAGGTGAGGTGAAAATATATCTGCGATGAGGTCACGTGACACGTGCCCCAGACGCGGATGGGGCCCGGCCCGCATTATATTGACCAAGTTGGATTGAATTTACGGGAAACATTTTGCAGGCCGAGCGGGGAAAATGATAGCTTTGTTTGTTGATATTTTGTTGATACTTTTGGATCTTTACGTGCTAGTCTGTTTTTTTGTATGCCTTTTATCAGTGTGTATTAGCCATCTGAAAGGGAGCAGGTGCGTTCTCTTGAGTATAGCCTCTTGGGGAGCTAATCTACCCTTAATGTTGTTGATAATAAATCCATAAGAGGTCTAACTTGACATTTATATATAAGATTTAGTACGAACAATATATTAATATGTTGAAATAATAAAACATGAGTCAATCGCAAGTGTAGTTAATGGGTAGCTTTACTCTCGAATAGCCGGCAAAGCCGGCCATTTTACCACGGAGTGGGGTGGGATCCCCCGTCCCCCTCGGGGGCATTAGTTTAACTCGATGGTTACTTCTTCAATAGAAAGTTTTATTACAAATAAAGTTTTTATCTTCTACTTGCATCGATGAATGCACATTCTGGTCCTTCAGTGGATTTAGCTATATTTGCATCACATTTAACTAGTATATCAAGTTCATTACGAGCTATAAGTTTCGTTGTTACATTTATTAATATGAGAACAATAGGTTTACATATGATAAATGGCCCACTATTTGCATGAGCTATATCTTTTACAGCTATATTATTATTACTATCACTACCGGTATTAACATAGTAAGTTATGAAAACATTCTACAACAAATAAGGAGAAATTCTGATAGCAAAGGGAATGGGATCAGCTTGGACATTTCAGAAGTAAATGATAAGACAACGCACGTCGATCACAAGGGTAGACATCATTATTATATTAAAGTTGATAAACATTCAGATATAAATATATTAGAACAACTTAAAAAGAATTGTTCTAATTCTTCTTTGGTCCGTAAATATAAACCTTTCGACGATAAATTAACAGAGTTTTTATTTGGTAAATTATTAGGAGATGGATTTGGTCGTAAGAGAAATTCAAAAATAAGCATTAAAAAAGCCTGGCTTTATATTTCATACAATCAACTACGGCCTCAACTAATCTAATGGATGTATTAATTTGCCATACCTATAATATTCTACTTTGAGTGAGGTGGCGGAGGCCACCGTATTCTCTAGGGCTTACGTACTGAGCCAGTCATCTAACTTGGGAGAAGGAGATGGTCTACTTATACGTGGGGATCATCATTTTGATATATTAGTTACAGATTATTATTTAAAATGGGATTAGCCCCTTTACATCATTGAAGTATTACAGTGTATAATTATGCTCCTACTTATATGTACAACTTAAAGTAGTATCGTTGCTAAAATATCAATAATTGCTTGATTATATGGTAATCATATGCTCTATAGTAATTAAACTTTAGCAATCTCTTTTATCTATCTATCATTATTAATGAGGTCATATAAACCTTTATTTCAAATAAATATATAAACAATACAATTAGCCTAGCGGTATATTAAAGTTTGGAAAACCATCCTGCAGTGCAGTGATGAAAGATGCGTGTAACTGCGCTCCATGCTCTGCAACAAAAAAGAAGAAAAGAGCGCTTCACCTTTTGTTCCGCGTTGACTGATTCAAGAGAATAATGTAAATGAAAAAAAAAGATTGCAGCACTTCAATTTCGCATATGGTCTCCCACTACACTACTCAGTGAAGCCCTAGGAAGCTTATCTTGTGTTGATCGGACGGGAAACGGAGTTCTCTTCCTGGTATGGCCGCAACCGTAAGTTGACCGATTGTTTTTGATCAGATCAAGTGTTTTGAAGGAGGTGCATTTTGGTCCTCCTGGTCTGGTTCAACTGATCTGGCTCAAAACTATTGTATTAATTTAATTTTCACTGTTGGATGCAATCTAGTTAGCAATGTGGGATTCGAAGCGAAGGAGCTACTTAAGGCGTTAGAGTCAGCGGATCGACAGACAGCTCCAGGTCCTGATGGAATTCAGTTTCTGGTGCATCGACATTACTGGAACGAGAATGGCCCGAAAATGACAAGGACTGCCAACGAGATTATGACGACTAAAATACTACCCAAATGTTTCCGAAGAGTTTTGATCACATTGAGTCCCAAGAGTTCTAAAAAGGATTCGCAGAATATCGAGGATCAGAGACCTATACTGTTGACCAACACTGCCCTAAAAGTCATCGCGAAAGCAGTCTGCTTCAGACTTCAAAAACATATGGAAAAGTTGGTGAGCCCATCTTAGAGGGGCTTCCTCAAAGGCCGTCGCATCAATCAGAACACCATGAAATTTTTTACTATGGTCGATTTAATTCAGCAGCTCAGGTTGAAAAGAGTTTGTTCAACATATCAAGCAATTTTCAAGGCGGACTTACTAAGGCGTTTGATCGCGTGTCTCACCAGTACATGGAGACCGTTTTGAATAAAATGAGGTTCGGGTCAGCAATGACACGATTACTCATGCTGATACTACAACAACAAGAGGCGCAAATTCCATTGAATAATTGCCATGGAGTACCCTTTCCGCTATTGTGTGGAACCCGGCAAGGCAATGTGTTGAGCCCACTTCTATTCAATCTTGCATTGGAGCCTTTCTTATGCCATCTTGATAAGTTGCAGGGCATCCCAATCATGTATGAGCTGATCTTTTTTGAGCGAATGAAGTATCATGCATTTGCAGAAGATGTGAATGTGTATTTGAATAATGAGGAGGACTACCGAAAGACCGCCCAAATCATCACGAAGTACGAGACTGTGAGTAACGGTAGATTGAGTCATAAAAAGTTCAAAGTCTTGGGGTTCAGCCGGGATTTTGCGACGTTACAATAGAATATCTTGCCGCTGGCCCAAATGGGCATTGACGAGGTCGAATCCAAATGTCTCTGAATACCTTTGCAAGGAGTCGACTGGGATCACTTTATTTCGAAGCTCCCGTTCATGAAGTTCCAAAGGGACTACTCCCAAATGGACTCCATTATGAGAGCCAAGGGAACAGTGACTTTCATTAGTTCCAAAATAGTATACAAGAGCCCCCCCAGTGCATGACCACCAAGCACTTGGAAAAATTGGACCACGCTGTTTTACCAGTATCGGATGTGAACAATACGCTCGGCCCAAAAAAGTTGGGTATGGCGTTATTGAGATAAAGACTCAGGTGCAAGGTCATAGAGCTGGGGTGTTGCAATGCACGCTCACACCGACTCAGGACTGGTATACCGAACATCTAAAAGCCAAGTTGTTACAACACCAGAGCAGAGTTTTTCAAGATAATGCCTCAGCTGATGAAGCAAGAGTGGGTGGACTTGGCTGGTTGTACTTCCTAATCGAGAGAACAGGCAGGTTCTTTAAGAGCTTAGAATGGACATTTACTGGAACAGAGCGCTTATACTTGGATTCGTGGAAGAAGGGAATTCCCAGGACTCGGGATTTCATACCTCCTGACGCGTTATACAGACTTCAACTTGAGCAGCTCGATCGTTATGTGAGTCGACTGGTGATACTTCTGAAGTATCAGGGCCCATTTCAATTAAGAGAAGATGAACTCGAAGTATTCAAGACCCCTGTCTTCAAATCCTTGACCCGAAAAAAGCAAGAAGCTTTACCTCCAATACAGCCTCGTCACTTCAGAGAACTTTGCCCCAAGAGCCGACCAGCGAAAAAATGGCGAGAGTTCTGGAAAGAAATGTACGAACACGAATAGTTGGCGCGAAGAGATTTCACTGCCATTCACTTATTCAACTACGTATCGCATGTCCCCCGGCATGACACATGGGAGGGTATACCAAATTTCATATGCCAATTGTGCCTATCTAGTGTTGACTCGGAAGCGTTGTTGACCTACCTCTGTAATGAGTGTGAGAGTGTTCGCTTCTGGTGGCATAAGATAGGCTTCACCACAAACATGAGCCTTAGGGAAATTCTAGCCCCTGCAGACACAAGTTATGAAAATTTACGGAACCTCAACTGGTTCGTTAAAGTCGTGAAAAGGGTCTATTCAGTTCGGTGTCGGGACCTGAAGAATGGTGTAGTTCTTCAGCCCCTACTAAGTAGACTATTGTCTCGGGCACTCCGTCGGACGAATCCGATGGGCCGATGACAGCGGTTCTTCACCAATAAGATCGAGAAGTTGATCTCATATTGGGCAGGGAATCTTTGGCAGAGTAAATTCTGGAGGAGATCCCCGTGCTTGAGCCCGGCTTAAGCACCTTATGTGAGGTTGCGATTTATTATGGGTGTTTTTCTGTAGTGATATAGTTTTTCGTCGCTGAGTAAGGCGCGAGCCGAACTTAGGGGCATCCCTGTAATAAGATGTTTCTTTCAAAAAAAATAAAAAATAAAAAAATAAAAAAAAACAATGCAGCCAGTTTTTAGGGAATGAATCGTTTTGAAAAGGATGAAAAGTAATTCAAAACGTCATGCTACATCTCTTTTTGACTAGTCAATGTGATGTTGTTCTTGTCATGGTGTGAAAGTCATTGATATCAACCTTCTTAAACGTTTTTATCGCCGTTGAGGTGATGAAAGGGCTTTAGTGAGAATTCGGCACCTTGAAAATTGACATTAGATAAACTTGGACTTTCCATTGCTCTTTTCTTATTGGGCTTCTAAGTCAACTTCTATTTCTCCATAGCTGCGTCTATTATCTCGCTATTTTGCACCTATTATATAGGGCTAAAAACTCTTACTTCATACATGGGACATATCTTCAAAGTTCTGTCAACAGCGTTCATACAGCTGGTCAGAAACAACACGCAAACCCATGATTTCTAGTGTTTCTACTCATACTCTGCCGCGATGTGAACCTCGGAATTCATGGGACCTTTTTTCGCAGCCAAAAAGCAGATCTTAGCACTGCATTGCAAATTCAAAGCTAATGCACCAAATACCACACAATTTCCACAACAACTTCTTCAGGGTCCTCATCGAATAAAAAGAAATTTCATTCTATTTCGGAGACAAGCGTGACATGAACATAATCGACATGTACTTCTTCGCTTGACCAGCCTACTAATGATCTGAGTAAACGGGAGTAACGTTACAAAAGCATTAAGCATGCTGAGAGTTTTCTTTCTTTCTTTCTCTTTCAGATCAAGATGCTACCACAGTTAGTTAAGCTGGTTACATTTCTTCCCCACCTATCCACCCGACTAGTATAATAATTTCCTCATTCGAAAACTTCAAGTAATGCTCCCCGAGTCGCATTATGAATCATGCCACAATCAATGCAGTACTCCCGCGATAGCGCCTTTCGAGATCTGAGTCACGAGGTCTTGGATTCACTTGCACCTTTTTTTGGTAACTGCATCACCCGCCTACCTTTGCATACATAACACATAAAGGAGATGTTTCGTTTGGCACAGAGATCTGCACATCTTGCGTCTAGGCACACCCGCCTTGCGTCCCCCTCTCTCCGCTTCAACTCGTCTGCGTCTGCGGCTGCATCCGCGTCTGCACCGGCATCTGCGGTCACCGAGATCGTGGACTTAAACAATTTTACCCAGATTTTGGCCACTAAAAAGGCTGTTTCCGTGGTCGATTTCTATGCCACATGGTGCGGACCTTGCAAGGCCATAGCGCCTATTTTTGATGCATTGGCCGAGAAGATTCCCGAGGCCCAGTTTGCTAGGGTCGATGTCGATCGTGCCGAGGATGTGGCAAAAGAATATGCCATCACTGCAATGCCCACGATTCTATTCTTCCAAAACGGCCAAAAGGTAAGTTCGGTGGTTGGTGCTAATGTACCTCAGTTGATCAAAAACATCGAGCACTTCACTGGTGTTGATGTCAAACTGAGAAAAGGCTAAGAGGGATGTACAGAGTCGTTAGTATGAGGAGTTACAAGTGGTGCTTTGGTATTGATCGCCAGAACCCTGTTTATAGAATAATGGCATCATTTGTTGTTTGGTTTGTGGAGTGTAGGGTGGCTAAAGTCCCGTTAATACGGAACGACCGTCGGGGGCGCTCCCTTTGTAAGACGGGGTACGGTCAAGCCGAGTTTATATCGGCTAGAAGAGTTTTTAATTGTAGCAAGGAGGAAAAAGCTATTTTCGACAAGTGCTTCACTACTTTAACACGCTCAAAATTCTCTCGTATAACCAACATTCTATATTTGGGTTTCTTCTAACAATGCATGTAGCTCTTTCACTATTATGTAAGCCTTTATGTTCATGAGTGGTAAGAAGCTGTCCGACCAAGAGTACAGGTCTATGAAGGAGAGATGTGAATTGACAACGTTAGAAATAGATTGAAAAGCAAAGGTTAGAATTGTTTTCATGATCTTGAGTCCGATCCCCAATAGCGCCCGATCGTCACGTTTTGACGAGAGACTGTTTTGGCGGACCCGCTTTTCAACGACTCGCTATTATTATTTGTATTCTTCTTTAAACCATCGTTTGTAGTATTATTTTTAGCTGTAATTTTTTTAGTGGCGTTCTTCTGGCTTTATGAATTTCTTTCGATAATGTGTCAACTGATACCAAGCTTCTATCGGTGACTATCGAAAAAGAATCATCTTGGCAAAGAATTCGTTCATATTCGGTACAACTTGCAATACTTTTTAGCACACAAGCGATACCCGACTTCAACAAAACACTGTTTCCGTTTTCCAAATGACTTCTTTTAGAGCCCCTTCTAAGAAGGAAAGCACATGTTTATATAATGGCGAAAGTTTTTGGACATAATGCCAAACCCCATCTAAATCGAAATTGTACTCTGTCGGCTTCGATTCCGGCTTATCCAGAATTTGAGACCTTGTCCAAACCCACGACTCGCGACCAGTGAACGGGGACTGAAACGACACAAATGAACCCTGAAGATACCCATTTTTCTCAAAGCCCTCTTCTCATTCCCTCCATAACACAAATTAACTAACAAACCCCCCGCCTCTAGTGTTTGTCGTCTGGAAACTTCCCTTAGCCCTGGCTATCCTGCACATAGCCCCACGCTTGGTCCCGGCCCAAGTGGCGATCTCGCAACTCCATACTCTCGAGTCTCAACCACTTCTTTTATCTCCGTCCATATTATACGACTACAATGGTACGTAATTCCAAAATCATCCTGTAAAAATCTTCAATTTGGAACATTACTAATATCCCAGGGACAAGGCGCGTCAGGTATGGCTGGCGGGGGCAACCTCGGCAAGAAAAAAGACGACAAGAAGAAGGAAAAACCCAAATATGAGCCGCCAGTGGAGGCCAAATTCGGGAAAAAACGCAGAAAGGGGCCCGACACTGCGGTCAAATTGCCTAATGTTTACCCGACAACACGCTGCAAATTGAAACTTTTGAAATTGGAGCGCATTAAGGACCACTTATTGTTGGAGGAGGAATTTATTGCTAATCAGGAAGCTTTACAACCAACTGAGGCCCGACAAGCGGAGGAACGCGAGAAAATCGACGAGTTGCGTGGGTATCCAATGTCGATAGGCACTCTAGAGGAGATTATCGACGACGACCATGCCATTGTATCGAGTACCGCCGGCTCGGAATATTATGTAACCATCATGTCTTTTGTCGATAAGGGACTTTTGGAGCCCGGGTGTTCGGTGCTTTTACACCACAAAACCGTGTCTGTGGTTGGAGTGTTGCAAGACGAGGCCGATCCCATGGTATCGGTGATGAAATTAGACAAATCCCCGAAGGAATCGTATGCTGACATTGGAGGCTTGGAGTCGCAAATCCAGGAAATCAAGGAGGCGGTGGAATTGCCCTTGACGCATCCGGAACTATACGAAGAAATGGGAATCAAGCCGCCAAAGGGTGTGATTTTATACGGAGCACCAGGAACGGGGAAAACGCTCTTGGCCAAGGCCGTTGCCAATCAAACATCCGCGACGTTTTTGCGTATTGTTGGGTCGGAGTTGATCCAGAAATACTTGGGTGACGGGCCCAGATTGTGCCGGCAGATTTTCCAGATTGCAGGCGACTTGGCTCCTTCGATTGTGTTCATTGACGAAATCGACGCCATTGGAAGCAAGCGATACGAGTCTTCTTCTGGGGGAGAGAGGGAAATCCAAAGAACCATGTTGGAGTTGTTGAACCAGCTAGACGGATTCGACGATCGTGGCGATATCAAGGTGATCATGGCAACCAATAAGATTGAGTCTTTGGACCCGGCGTTGATCCGTCCCGGGCGTATCGACCGTAAGATCTTATTTGAAAACCCAGACTCCAACACCAAAAAGAAGATTTTGACCATCCACACGCTGAAAATGAGCTTGGCCAGTGACGTCAACCTAGATGAGCTTGTGACATCAAAGGACGATTTATCTGGGGCCGATATCAAGGCCATGTGTACAGAAGCCGGGTTGTTGGCGTTGAGAGAAAGGAGAATGCAAGTGACCGCCGAGGACTTCAAAACGGCCAAGGAGAGAGTGCTCAAAAACAAGGTGGAGGAGAACCTCGAAGGGCTTTATTTGTAAGAAAACATGTGTATTATACCGCGTATATACCGCAATCAGTCGTCTCTGGAGTTCAGCACGAGACGGAGAATAAAGAGGAAAAGGTTCAACATGTCCAAGTATAAAGCAATCGCCGCCGAAACCTCGTCATCAAGCGAATACGTCTTCATGATGTGCTGCGTGTCCACCAAGATATATGCCGAGAAGATCAAGGCACCTGCCCCGGAGTAAACCATCTCGAACCCCTTGGAGTTGCCCGGGAAAAACATATTGACAAAGCCAACCGCGATAAGCCCCCATACCGCAAGTCCCAAAGCGCCCTGCCAGCTCCTAAAATCGTACTTCGACTGGAAAGCAAACGCAGTGAGCCCAATAAACACCACAAATGTGATCATGAGTGCCTGAACAACCGCGTCCGTCTCAACAAATGAACATGCAAGCCCCACCCCGTACGCTTCACAGACGGTAAAACACGCTAAAAGTATTAGATTTATGGGGTACGACCGCGCCTTGATGTTGGCGGCTACCGCAAACCCAATTGTAGCCAACACAGACACAAAATAAAGCCACATATTATTCAAGCACCAATTACGAAGCGGCTCGTTGACTCGAATCGTGTACCCAACTAGCAAAGTCCCCAATATTTGCACTGTAAGAAGAGCGTAAACTTTTCGGATAAATAATTGGCGTACTGGCAATTCACAAGACGCCACATTTACAGAATACTTGAAGTCATCTGGAACATTGTCGCCGGCGGTTCGGGTGGCCGGATCCTCGCCATAAGCTGGAGGTTGTGTAGGTACCGGCTGGTAAGACATGATGTCAAGAAGGTGTCAAAAGCGAAGAGAAAAAAAAAGTTGGAGAGAAAGGTTTGGAAAAGGGGCGAGAAGAATCAGCGGTATGAAATAGAGTTTAGAGATTCGGAGGTTGTAAGAGATTTGAGGGGTTTGCATTTAGTGAGGCGTTGCGTGGCGGGTGCCGGGAGGTAGAGGTCACGCCTTATCGCGGGAGTGCATCTAGGAAGGGCGCCACCGATTTCAACCTTCCCAGCGGCTCGAGGGGAGGAGCCCTTACGAATAAACGGGGTTTTTTTCATTGGCGCAGGCTGGTCCTATAAGATTATACAGTTTTGGATCTCCCCCTGTATTTATATATCTGGTTTTCAGGAATCATTTTCAAAAACAATTCATCATATTGTCATTGCTGGTCGAGGTGGATATTATTTTCGCAGCCAGTGCCCCAATGTACCGGTCACTGGTGTGATGTTTAGTAGTGATATTGAATTAGGAGCTTTCTTTCAGGATTTTAGGTCTAAATTGGAATATTTCGCCATTTGCATGACTGGTGGTGTTTTTCAAAAGTTTATTCTAGGTATGGGGGTATTTCGTTATTTGAACGTTGGATTTATTATTTTTCCTGGTCGTTTTCTTACTTTAGGAAAATGTACTGAGTGCGAAATAAATTGGAGATTTGAGAGCTTTTACTTGCAAAGGGAAATAGTTTGGAGCTGACCTTGTGAACAAGAAAACGATGTTAACTGAAATTAAAGTGGAAAGTAAGAACATTAAAGGAAAGATCTAGATTATTAAAGTAAGAGGAATGCAACTCTGAAACAAGCAAAAAAGAGACAAGAAATAATCACAAAAAAAAAAAAATGCTGCCAACTACTGCTGGACAGTGCAATATACACCATTTAGTTGCTTTTATAAGGTATTAGTGGGACTGGAAACGACTTTTTACGACATTGCTACAATGGATACACCAGCTTTAAATCATGTTTTGAGTTTTGTTCACTTATGCTAAGTTTTTCCAGAAACTGCTCAATCAAAATTGATATATTCATCATCCAGTCTAGAGTCGAATCGACGAGCTGAAAAGTGAGAGAGTGTTAAAGAGTTTTTTTTGGTAAGCTTTTGAAAAGCCTAAGCCCGACTTATAGTAATCATCATTATCATCATTATCATCATTATCATCATTATCATCATTATCATCATTATCATCATTATCATCATTATCATCATTATCATCATTATCATCATTATCATCATTATCATCATTATCATCATTATCATCATTATCATCATTATCATCATTATCATCATTATCATCATTATCATCATTATCATCATTATCATCATTA